>CAEFZX010009250.1:0-82207 GCA_903066825.1 Alfaro cultratus
TCTGGATAGATGCAAACTACATTTCGTTGCTTTGTACTTGTGACAGTGCAATGACAATAAAGTTGAATTCTATTCTATTCTATTTCAGAACCAGAAGTTGGCTCTGTATGAAGGACCATTTGTCACTTCCCCCAGGATATTCGAAAGGACAGAGCATATTACCTCTGTCCTGCAGTTCCAGCAGATCTCTCCGTTGACCATTGTCCTCCAGAAGAAATGAAATTGTACGAGGCTGTCGGTTGTTTCGACACAAAAATAAATCGGTTTTCACATTTAAATTTAAATTGTTGAACGCAAATAAAATTTATTTGAGTTACTGAATTATAAAAGTATGGACCCCGTCATTGAAATTTTATCTAAATATTTCAAACTAAATCAAGTAGCACAAAAATAAAAAAAGGTATGTTGAAATGTAAATGAAAAACCTTATTTTCACCCAAAAATATTTTAAATAGCTTAATGCAGCTATAATGATGTCAATACAGCCACATGCTCACTAATGTGTAGGCATGATAAAGGTTTATTATAGAGATATTTGCTAAGCATAAGAATGCCTCTAAACTACATTCACCAAATCCTTGGTAGCCATCTTTCTTTTCCATTACAACTGACTTTCAACCATGAACTTCAGATTCCAACATGCTAGCTACTCCTAAACCTACAGGTCACAGCAAGAGCTTCCAAAACAGCACAAAACCCCCTAGAGATAGAGGGAATTTCAACAGAATCCTTCTCAGTTCAGACTCTCAGCAGAATCAAACCAACAGGCCTAGCTTAGGCCTACAACAACAGTGTTAGCATCAGTCTTAGCATCAGCGTTAGCATCGCATCAAATCAGCAGCAGCTCCTACCCTGAGATGTCTTCCAGACCCGCCATCGAACAGTTGCTTGGCCTGACCTACCTTTGAATGGTCGGGCGGATCCCCCAGGCAGCTTGGAGAGATCCTCGGTTTGATTGTAGATCAACCTAGGTATATCCGTTATCGATCAGACGCCATTTTTTAATCCTCGGATATTTCAGTGATGCCAGCAGCCAAACAAACCGCCGCTGAGATGCCATGGTGGGGTCGCTCTTCCCTGCTGCTCTGTTTAAACACAAAAAATGGCTTCAAAAACTTCACCAGCGATAAAAAACAACTTCGAATAAAGTTTCCGAAACATAACTTGCCGAATAACAAACGCAACGACTTCAACTATGGCGCTGCCGCGGCCTCTTCCGGTTTCAAACATGGGGCAAGTAGGTCAAGTACAAAACCCCAAACAGAAAGGACACGATTTCATTAAGATCCACAGAAGACTTTTGCGTGGTGGGCGTCCACGCGGATTCATTGTCTCGGGAGATATCAAAACTCTGGGTTTTTGTCTGTATGCGGCCAGGAGTTGGTGTCTTATGCTGAACAAATAAATTGATTGATTGATTGATTGATTGATTGATTGATTGATTGATTGATTGATTGATTGATTGATTGATTGATTGATTGAACGAACGCTCACGTCGTAAGCGCGTCATATATCTGTCCTTGGCGCATGCGCCTCAGGCTCATAGAAAACAAACATGGCGTCGTCCAGCAGAGTTAACTGATTTGACAGTTTCAAGTCCAAATACAATGTGAAACTCCCAAAACCTCCCAAACTAAAAAAAACAAAACAAAAAACAGTCCGAATCTCAACCATTAATAAAACTCATGTTAATAGCACTATATGTTTTTTCTATATATCTACCTAATACAGTTTTAGAATGCTTTAGAGAAAAAGGAACTTGTAATTATTTTCTAAGAAGAAGCCAGTTTATGTCTCAAACACAAATTTAGAATCATTTAGAGAAACAGTGAAAACTTATTCATATGCATAACTATATCTAATATAGTTGTCATCCCTAAAACTATATTAGGGATAAGATGGCTTGTTATTAGAAAAATGCACATTTTCAAAGCTGCTCCATTATGCCCTGATTCTTACGGAGAGAGTAGAGTGACAAATGACACTAAACAACTTATGAAATAATTACTTAAATGTGTCATTAATTTATTAAAACTGTTCTCATCTCCATAGTCTTTTGGTCCATCTTGAAATAATATATGTTTATTCATAAATTGCTTATGAAAATGTACAATAAAGCTTTCTGAAATACTTTTTTCTTTATTTTTGGTTACATTTATGCAAATATAAATCAACAGATTGTAATTAAAAGTTCAATTTAGATTTCATTTCAGTGCAAATCATGAAATTCCCGTCGTCCTGATATTTCTGAGGAGAGGATGGGATGCTGGTCCACATTTCAGGAACAGAAACCATGAAATGTCTGGAGAAAAAGAATAAAATGAGCCAGTTGGGATTAGGATGGGAGAAAGATCAGAAGAGAAAGAACAACAGCCAAACATTCTTTCTGTTTGGCATTCTCTTCTTTCATTTTTGAAAGAACAGTTCAAAAATGCAGCTGTTTTATGTTTTCCACAGAAGATAAACAGTAGGTTCTTGACCTTCAGAACCAGACTGGTCTGCAGATGGACTCCAGGTCAGCTTTGTATGAACAACCAGCTGGCTCTATCAACAGAAACCTGTTGTCAGGAACGATTCCCTGGACAGACTCCTCCTTAAAAGCTGTCTGACAAGATGAAGTCTGCTAAAAATCCAGAGAAATTCAAGAATAGATGAGAAATAAAGTAGTTTTACTAGATCTGCAATTTCGCCTCCCGGCCACATGGCGTCACTGTTCTCCACAAAACGCAACCTTGGCCAGACTCCGCGGTCTTTTTGTTTATTTTCCCTCGCTTTTTTTGGCTGCAGCTGAATGTCGGTCAGTAAGGCAAAAGGGCGGAGACACGAAGTTTCAGTTATACGCCTCCATGCTCTCCCATTGGTCACGCCCCCTCCATGCTGGCCCCTGATTGGTCGGTGGTTGTTACCGGGTGGGGTGCGGAGGGAGCAGCGGAGGTTCGGTTGTGTAACTTCGTACGTCAGAGTCCTGCGGTCATAAACTGGACGCTGTGTTTATATAACAGTCTGCAGCTCAGAAAGGTGAATTAACTTCACTTTATATGTTTCAGTTTAACTCTTTGTGTTTTTTGTATTATTTAATCTACTAGAAGACAAAATAAATAACCTAAAAACACAAGATAAACTACAGAAATCCAAATATAAGTGCAAACAGACAAGAGAAAAAACAAAAAAGAAAATCTTATTTCAATATATAAAGTTAGAATTTTGCCTTTTAATGATCGCCTGAATGTCTTGAGGGTTTAGGTTCTTTGGAGCAACAAAAACCAAAAAGATTTAATGATAGTTTAAGTCTGTGGTTGAACTTAACAGACACTTTAATCACATTTTTTATATATAAACCCTGTCCAAAACAAACATCAAGGTCAAACAGGCTCAAATTGACTTTAGCTACATAAAAAACAAAAATATATTTGCAATTTTTTCTGGTAGCATAAACAAGTTCAGTTCAGAGATTACAATATCTACCTTTTTGATAAAACATAAATTACTTCAGTAAAATGGTCTGATACTTTTTTCTTGTTAATTAACTGCAATAATTGTATTTTCATTTGAGACTCTTGACGTTTATACATATTGGCTGCTATGCTAACTAAGCTAATCAAAGTTCACTCCAGCTCTGGTGGATTAAAAGAAGGAATATATTTGGAAACTGTTAAACTAATTACTTTTTCCTAATCAGTAAACATAATCCAAAAAAAAGCCAAACATAACTAAATGCAATAATTATTTTTTCATTTGGTACTTATGACTTTTCTACTTCATATCTGATTATTAAGCTTGCTAAGCTAATCAAAGCTCGCGCTAGCTCTTGTGGATGAAAAGAAAGAATATATTTGGGAAAATAAAGCTAGTAATTCTTTCCTAATCAGTAAACATAACTGAAAAAAGAAATGAAAGGATATATGTATTCCTGTGTGTTAGTAATTAAAGTATATTTGGCATTTGAACAAGTAAAATAGGTGATGATAAGCGAGTTCTCAGGGGTTGTTGTGGATTTTAATCATTTATGGTTCATAACAACCTCCATTAATTTCTTTTTTCCATTAGATATGCTGCAAAAATCATTACAAATTGCCCATATCATCAGAGGAGGGTTGTTACTTAAATTTACTTTAATAATTGGAAAAATATTCTATTAAGAAATAGCTTAATTGCACCATACTTTTACTTGATTAATATTAAAGTAATTTCTACCTGGGAGAATGTACTGGTTTAATGAGCTTTATGTTGGAAAATTTTGATTTCAGTGTTTCTTCTGTTTGTATTTGTTCGTTTTGTAAATATATTAATTATTTGTATTAATCTTTTAATTCTAGTCTTTAAAATACTAGAATTTCTACATAAATATTTGCCTGATGATATTTTTAAATATTAAATCAATACTTCAGCCAAATTTTCAGCAGCAATTTCTTGAATGGCTACTTTTTACTTTCATTGAGTAAAGTTATGTTCTTAATCTTCACAATTTATAAAAAAAAACAACAGAAATACAAAACAACCAAGAAGTTCATTGTAAAGTTTTATTATAAAAGCTATATTGTTCACTGTTGTCAACAAACAAATGTATGGAAATGGGATTACTCTGATATAAACTGTTATTATTAAGAATAACATTTAATAACATGAGGTATTCTTACTGGCTGCGCTATGGGCCAAATCAAGATATTAAAAACAGCACTTTTTCTCAACAAAGAATGTTTAATAATAATAATAATGAATAAAGCAAATATAGGTAGTATCACAGTGATGAATACTGTCCACTGACATTTTTTTTTAAAAAATATCAATAAATGGAGACTGGAATACATGTAACATTCATATAGATATCAGTATATTTACAATATTTACAGTCAAACAAACAGAAGTCGGCTAGTAACAGAAGCACGATACAGAAGCTTTGGCAAACAATAAACCGTGTGCATACGTTCTGCTAAATGTGACATATACACATGAAGTAAACATCATACATGGAGAGAGTATAAAAACAAGTAAGATTTTTATTCAAAAAATCCAGTGCAAAGTCAGGTTTTTGTTGGTTTGTTTGTGGATGAGTAGCAGCCTTCATGTCCTCCTCCTTCCTTTTTGCAGCGAGTTTTGTGGTTGTGGTTGTAAAATGTCCTGAGTAGAGCGGAAAAGCTGTGAGTCCGGGTTTATGGCAGCACGGATATTTTAAAACATGGTGTGTATGTGTAGCGGTTCCTCCTGTCTGATCGTTGCACTTCTTCCATCGCGATGAGGACGGACATCTTTACAGGAAGTTCTTGATCTGAGTTCACCAGGATTTGCGGACCCTGTTTTGATGTCTTGTAAACGTAGCCGGGGCCTGAATCCTAAGCCTTGGAGTCCTGAGTTTCCCCCGCGAGTCTTTCAGTTGGCGGTGGAGACGAGCACGCCGAGGGGAAGCGTGGGGCCCTTGTTTTGGCTCTTGGGCACGGTGGCTCCTTTCGTCAGGTCCCTGGTTTCTGGGGGCCACGACGATGCCCTTTTGGTGGTCATGTGCCGCCGGGCGTGTTTGGTCAAGTGGTCGCTGCGCATGAAGCGCCGGTCGCACACGGTGCAGACGAACTTCTTCTCGCCCGTGTGTGTCCGGCGGTGGCGGGAAAGCTCGTCAGAGCGGGCGAACCGTTTGTCGCAGCCTTCCCAGTGACAGCTGAACGGCTTTTCGCCTGCAGAGAGCGAGGACGGGTCGGTTAGAGAAACCAGAAACACAGAACGCTTTCCAACTCAACGCCAGACTCACAGTCGTGCACAGATTACAATTTTTTTCTGTGGCTAACGATTATTTCAGTAAAAGATTATTCTATCAATTTATTTTAATGATTAATCAATTACTGCAATGATTAAAATGATGATAAATTGTACGACTAATTGATAATTCTTATTGATATTTATGCATTTGTAATATTGCATAAAATATGCGATTAAACAATTAATCGCATAGTTGGCGATTATTTCAACAATCGATTTACAAATAAACTTGATTGAGTACTAAATTGAGTAATGACTATTTCAATAATTAACACGATTAATTGTTTCAGCCCTGTTATTTGGACCTTTACAGAAGTGGAGAAGAACAGTTTCACATGTACCGGTGCTCCACTAACTCGTACCTGTGTGTGTGCGCAGGTGAGCCTTGAGGTGTGAACTCTTGAAGTAGGTCTTCTTGCAGCCGGGGAAGGTGCAGACGTAGTTCCGTCTGCGGGAGAAGTCGGCCTGCGAGGCGCCGCTGCTTGTTCCTGACGGCATGTAAACGGGGGCCGGGGCCAGGGGGAGGAGCTTGGTGTTGCCCAGGGTCATTACAGTCTGGGGACCCTGCGTTGTCTGCGACATTGGCCCCTGCGGCACCACGAACATGACTGCCCCCTGCGGCACGGTGGAACCCACCAGCAGGGGCTGGGTGAAGGTAGGCGGAGGGGACTGGGGACCGGCTTGGGTCTGGACCTGGACTGGAGCCTGGACGAACGCCGAAATCATTCCCGTCTGGCCGCCGACCGGAAAGACCTGGCAGAGAACCGGAGAGGAGGGAACCGCCGAGGAAGACGGAGGGGGCGCGGCGCTCTTCTCCACGGGAGCCAGCTCCGGCGGCGTGGGTGTGTCCGTCTGCGGGGCGGAGGGGGGCAGTACCGGGAGGCTGTCGGCGGTGTGGCGGATGACGCTGGTGGCCATCGCCTTGCCTGGCAGAATCACGCAGGGCGGCTCGACGTGAGGGAGCGGCGGCGGCGGCGTGGGGATCTCAGGGGAGGCGCAGGGCTGCGGGGGGCGGAGCATTAGCTGTCTGGAGGCGGAGCTTGTGGTGAGGACCGTCATAGTCGACGCCTCGGCAAAGCTCGGACTGTGAGGCGGAGTCATACACTGAAAAACAAGAAAAGTTTTTCAGTCCTCAATTTCTGCTTTCTGATTGGTTGCTTTCCTAGTTGTGCTGGATGATACAACTGAAATAATTATCACGATATAAGTGTTTCACATCAGTGGATATTTATAATTACCAGTATTTTTGCTTTAAATATCTGAAATACAGCCGATCTGGTGGTGTGACGTTTCCTGTTTTATACATATTTTTTTAATTTTTTACCAGTTATGAGAAATGGGGGGGAACTTGAAACTGCTTCTGCGCCAGTTACTCAGCATGCTGTTGCTAGGCAACCGAAGAGTGAGTGAGTTAGTTGATTCCACCAGTCTTGCTTAGCTAGCTGTGAGCAGTTAAAGCCGTGGATCGAAGTTCAGTGAATATTCGGTACATTAGGGTTGTCCAAAGTGCGGCCTGGGGCCTTTTGTGGCCCTTGGATTCATTTTGTGTGGTCGCTGACCTTAATTCAAGAAAGACACAAATTTGGCCATTCAACACTTTTTGTAAATTTATTTAGGAGATTTTCCGCTGCAAGTTTAAATCTTCCTAAACTTAAAATGTTAAGTACAACACAAAAGTTTTTCTTTATATTTTAATATTAAGTCGTGCCACTAATATCCAGGAAGTTTTAACTCAAAAACAATAAAAAACCAATTCTGTTAGCTGAACATTATATGTGGCTAAATACAGTAGAGATTGTGGAAGAAAATTCTTACTTTTGTTGCTGGGAATAAACTTTAAAACATTTCATAGATTAAAAAAAAGGGAAACAATAAGCCCAAAAAGGTTCATAACAAAATATTTAGGCAAACACAAAATATTATGCATTTTTATTGTTGTGCAGGAAAAAGAGATTTTTACCTTTCAATTAAAAACAATATTTTTGTGTTTTTAATTGAAATTTTGGCCCCTGAAAACTTTCAGCTTGAGGATTTTGGCCCACAGTGTAAAACGTTTAGACACCACTGCTATATATTGAATATTCAATCAGATGTATTATCTATTGACATTGATTGGATTACATATTGTTATTGATTTATTGTCCAGGCTGACTTCCTACCAGTGAGGACAGGGCGATCAGGTCCTTGGGAGCGTCTCCACCATCCGGGTGGAGCTGGATGGAGTCGCAGGAGTCGGAGGTGGGCGTCAGTGGGCGGGGCTTAGGGGGCCGCTGGCACCAGAAGCTCATGCTGACGAGCGCCTCGGCGGCCTCCAGGTCGTGGTACTCGACGCACGGCCTCTGCTCCATGGCCGCCAGCGCCGCCGTGTGGCTGTTCACCAGATCCACCTGAAGAACATCAGCAGGTCAGATTAATCCTGTACAGGTTGAGCAACTATATGGCTCTGAAACATTTATTTTAAGTCTTTTTATTTCATCTGCCAGTTCTTACTATATACACTGGAAAAACTTAAGACACAATATATCAGCTTTCATAAAAACACATTTATCCCTTTTTGCGAAACTAATTTCTTCATATTTTAGCGCTCCCTATTGTTGGAAAATAAAACAATTACTTTGCGTGATTAAAATACAATAACAAATCAGTGAGATGAAGTGGACATTTGGTAAAGCAGCAAATTTATGTGGGATGGATGGATGGACAAATGTTGGATGATGGACAAATCGTTGGACTCTTAGAATAATAAAGGTTTTTCTAGACCATCAAACTTCAACATAAAACATTTTACGTTCCAGGTTTTTTCTCTAATGTTCCAGATTGAACTGCCGCCATGTTGTTTTGTGTTTTAAAATCTTTCCTTTCCAACAAAAGGACAGTCTCCATTTTACTGTCATGTTATTATAAGAAAACTGCATTTATTTTAACAGATTCAGAGTTCATTTGGTGGAAAATGCTTCATTCTAAGTGGTTTAGATTAGAAGTGAAAACAAAGAAAATGTTGATCAGGCTGATTACGTCTTGGTGAGCAAACAAGGCAATCATTCCTGCGTGTCCTGAACGCACCAGCTGACTGTTTGCCTCTTCCTCTGGGAACGAGGGCGAACCACCACACATCTAATTACCAATGATATCATAGTTTCCCCAAATCTTCCTGAGCCCAAACCGCCTCAGATTCTAAATAAACCAGAACCAGAGGCCGGGGTGTAGCAAAAAGACATAAATAATCGACGAATGAACTGCGAGGCTGAGCTTGGGAGGTGAGTCAGGGACAAAGGGCTTCGGGGTATTTGGCCGAGTTGGAGCAAAGCTCAGCTGCACATGCAGGAAGGGTGGAGGAGAGCGAGCGAGGGGCGAGAGACCATCATAAAACACACAGAGAGAGAGAGAGTCCCCTTCTTTCTCTTTGCTGTGTTTCACAAAAGCTAAAGGGGACCCTCCCTGCACCCAGAATAGATGACGGAAACGTTACGCCCCCTAAAAATAGACCACGCCCCCTCCACTGGCTCACCCACAGAGAGAGGGAGAGAGAGGGATAACAACAGGAAGTCAAACAAAACAAAGTCAATTTGCAACAAGCACGCCAACACTCCCATTTCCCAGCTTCACACGAATGCACCGCTTGATTATAAACAACATATATTCACACAATAAAGTTCCTTCATGCAGATATCGGCTCCTGATCGTCGTGTTTTGTCGTCTATCGCTGTGTCTTGGGAGTTTTTTTCTCCCTTACGCGCCCATTTCTGCCGAGTCTTTGTTTTCAGGGGCAGCTTTCAAACGAACTGACCCCTGGATCCGATTACCTGATCAAATCCAGACTTTTAGACATATCTGACCAAAACAAAGACAATGTCTTATCAAATTAAAGCAACAATGCTGCATAATATAAAACTAATTCCTGAACATATTCATTATAAGCATTTTTTAGAACCTTAAAAATATTATTGCACTTTTTCCATCAAAGACACACACATACATTTTCTTGATTTTCCACATCTTAAGACATAAATAAATTTCTCAATTTTAGTTTTATTTTACACTATCCACTACTTAAACTTAAATAAAAACACCTTTATCAATCAATAGAGTGACTAATCAAACAATACTAATCTGGTTGAGGCGAATGAGTTTATTTCAACAATAAAACCACATGAAATTGTAATTTCTGATAATTTTTTATTTAAAAAAAAACAAACGCTTTGGATCGACACAATAGTTGGTCGATTGTTTTTCCTGGAGGTGATTCAGCTGAGAAACAAAAGAAACCAGACAAACTTTCTGGTGCAGCGATGGATGCATTGCAGGGATGCAACTGTTGTTAGACATTAGGGAAGAGATCGCGCGCGCGCACAGGCACGTGCGGTCCTGCATCCGCACATAAACACACATGCGCGCGCATATGGGGTTCATCGGGTTCACTGTGACCTCAGATAAACCGGCTGGCAGCGCTGAAATACCACCGGATCAGAGTCCGGTACCGAATCTGCCGCGGGTTTTACTAGTCCAGAAAGATAATCGGACAACTTTAATCCCTAAAAATATATAAAAATAATAAAAATAACAATAACAATAAAAAACAGACAGGGGAGGAACCGGGCTGGGACTCACCTGACAGGGGCTCCCTGTGGAGGAGCTCCGCATGAGGAGAGCGAAGAGGAGCGGAGGAGTGTTGGAGGTTCGGAGCGCTGTGGTTCTGCCTGCAGACCGAGCTTCACTTCAGCTGTGAGCAGCCAAAAAAAAAAAAAAAAACAACACAGAAACGAAATTCAGAGCAAGTCTGGCGGGTGGTAACACGCAGCCAATCACAGCTAAAGGTGTAGCGGGCGGCGGCCAATCACCGGCGAGGCGGTTCATCATCAATACGTGGCCGCCAGATGATTGGTCCGAGGCGGGGTGCGTGGCCGCCGGGGGGCGTGGTTAGGGAGTCAGCGGTGTCAGAGTAAACCCGGTGAACCCGGCAGCGCGTGCGATGTAGGGGAAAGGTTGGGGAGGAAGAGGAGGCGCGAGGCAGGCGAGCCCGCGAAAACCTGCGGGAGCGCGCGCGACCGGCTGCACTGAGACACAATGACTGCCACAAAAACAGGGAAGATATCGACCAATTCTAATCTGAAAATGATAAAAAACAGACTCAGATTCGGTTTTAACGACACAAAGGTACTCTCACACACAGTTCGGGTTCCTGTTTCTGTGTTATTAGTTTGTTAGAAAGGCGGAAACGCGTCGAACCTCAACAATAACAAAGGATTATTATGTAAAAACACTTAGGTTTCAACTTTGTGTTCAATGAAAAACACATTCAGAAATTCCACCACACTGATTAAAGTAAATACAAGTGATGAGTCTTTTGTTTGTTTCTAGATAAAGAGTGTAAGTATCTGGAAGAAATATATAGCATGCTACGTTACATTTGTTGTGGGAATTTGGATATTACGACATTTTAGTGAAAAACAAATCAACTGTAACGCCTCAATTAAGTCAAACCTCCTACTTCGAAATTCTGACAATTTGTCAAACTCCAGCTTTGAGTTCCAATATGGCCCCTCCTTGCAACAACAATAGTAAGCTTTGATGAAAACATATTTATTTTATAAGAAATACTTGTGAAAGTGGGTTTATAATGAATGTCAATTACATAGCAAGGCCAGGAAAAAGTTTTAATTAAATTAAATATAGTGAGGGAGAGGGAAGTATGTCAGTTATGCTAGCTTGACTATGACAACTGTAACATGTAGATGTGCTGTGGAATTCGGTGTGTTTGGGTTCGGTAAAAAAAAAGACGACCTAAATGCCAACTCTCTGATATGATAGAGGAGGTGTTTAAATTAGCTTATCAACAAGAGCGATCACTTATTGATAATCTCAAAGTAAACATCAAGAAAACATCAAACTGAAGGACTGAATGTTCTGTTGCTTGTGTGGAAAATGTTTGAATGTTTTTTGGAGATGAATCTTGATACATTTAGTGGCATTACTGACAGTTGCTATGGCAACGAGTCTGTTTGGCATCGCCAGCTACAGATGGCAAATGAAAGAATCGTCTATTTGCCCTCCGTTATGTGCATGCTATACTTCAAAATCCACATAAAAAAATGTAGACAGAAATATGGCTAGTGTGGTTCTCTCCATCATATGGATTTCCATTTTTTTTGTAAACTTTTCATGAATTTCTTTAGATGGGGGGATGATGTGATTTTTTGCCTACTTCATGTTGTCAGACCGGTTCTGTAAAAGTAATTTTTTTTGTTTGCTTGAGCTTTGCCTAGCAAAAATGTTAAGTTAATTCACAGTTTAAGATCTGATATGACTTATTTAATGAAACTTGTTTTCCTTCATGTGAATATTTTTTGATTGACATGGCTGTGAAAATGTGTGTTTAGGAAGAGATGGGCGTGTCACATAAACACTCGACTGGACGGCAACAAAAAAAACACTCGAGTGACAACAGTTCAAAGCGTTTTCTTTTTCATTCCCTGAAGGAGTCAGAAACTGAAGCTGCAGACAAAACAACACGCTGGGGGGAATCCAGCCTGTGTTTACATGCAGGACTTGGGAATTCAGCTGCTGGGAACAGCAGTCCATGAGTTAACTGATAATTTCTTGTTTTTAGATACTTGCAGGGATGTTGAGGTTTTTCAATCGTCTGCATGTTAAAATGCAGGGAAAACGAGTGTTTAAGGTGAGACAAAAGGGAAGTGAGATCCTGCAGCTCTGGAGGCCATCAGCATGTTCCTCATTGTCTTTTTCCTGCACCGTTTTCCTGTCTGTGGCTCGCCCCCTCCCCACCAGGCCAATGAACCCAGGGACTCCAGAGCGGTGAGATTGTAAACAGCCTCTCCAGTGAAGAATTTCAGGGCGGGGCTAAAAGCCCCCCCCCCCCTCCACCATCTTTCTCCCCCTTTTCCTCACCCAGGCTCGTGCACAGGCTGGCCCTGCACCGGCTCCTTTGTTGAAGCTGCATGTTAACCCTTTAAAGTGCAACGTGGTGAGAGTGGGTGTCTCAATGTGTTTCCATTACAAATGTCCACAAGTCTACATTAAAAATAAACAATTTTGCAATTGCGGTGCCTCTATTAAATAACAAGTTAAATTAAGGCCGTTTTCACAACTGATGGGACCAAAACTGTAACATTTGTTCCATTTCCAGCTGCTGGGTTTGTTTTTCACTGCACTAAGTCAAAACAACCAAACCCTTCGAAAAACCTGTTCCCCTCCTCGCCTGTGGGGGCGCTGCACCAAGAACCACTGAAGGAAACAACATAAAAACCTCTGACGAAGACACTTGGCGCAACTTCTTTCTTCACAAAATGCAAACAATCAGCATCAGATTCTTCTTTAGTTTTCATGCTATCTTTAAGAGAGCATGTTTGTTTTTGTTGTATTTACCCAGAATGCCCTGTGCTTTAGTCTACTTCCTGCTTTTGGAACGGTTTCCGGTATCACATATGGATATCACTTAAACCGAAGCAAAACCCGGATTTGTAGGAAACACAACTATTTTGAAAAAACATTTTTCCGCTGCACCAAAATGTGATCAACCACCGGATGCTACAAACGACGAAGAAGACAAGAGGAAGTGATAGGAGGACAATGGTGCACCATGTTTTTCAAATGTCTGATCACATATACAAATGTATTCAGGGGTGATTTTAATTTAGTTTCTTATGTAATGGTTTTATTTTTGTAATTCTAATTTGTGCAAACGCAGCTACAAACTGACCGTGGAATTACAAAAATTAATTTGCTTAATGAAAATACAGCAATTTCGGGAAAAAAATCAAGTTTTTCGATAAAACGTTTTTGCTCTAAAATTAGTTTTTTTGTTTGTTTTTTCAGCTATGTTGAAATGTGATCAACAGTCAGATGTTACTACTGGCAAAAAGACGAAGAAGATGACAGGAAATGGTAGAACGATGGCACAACATGCTTTTAATTTCTTATCACGCAAACGAACGTATTCGTTTGTAATTTAAATTTTGTTTCTTATTTAATAGTGGTATTTTTGTAACTCCAATTCGAGCAGTTGACCATTGACCATATAACTGCTCGAATTCGAATTATGAAAATAAATTTGCTTAGAGTGAAAACAAGCCAATCTAGAAAAAGAAAATTTAAATTTTTTGATAAAACATTGCAGTTGGTTTATCGGCTGAATCAAATGATACTTTTGGCAAAGAAACAGACGACAGGAAGTGGTAGGAGGACGGTGGCACATGTTTTCAATCTCTTACCGCATGAAGAAACCTATTTATGTGTGATTTTATTTTTATTTCTAATTAATGAAAACACCACAACTGCGAAATTGTGTTTATTTTTCAACATTAGCAGAATATGGACAAAGATTTGTGTACGTTTGTACGGCAAACGCAGCATATGTGTGAAACAAAAAGCTTGAAGCAGGATCTGGGTGACATGAGTTCAATCTGGCTTCCAGGTTCACTGAGGTTGTGGAGTAAAAAAGGGGGTGAAGAAGAGGAAAACACATGAACTCGGTCCATAAAACCCAGTCTCCAGGCAGAAAACACTCCCAGATTTGTGCAGGAGGAAATCACAGACTGAGCTCAGCTGTTTCAGGGAGTCAGGAGGAAAAATCCTGCGGCCCGTTTTCAACCCAAACCCACGAAACCTCAAAGCCACACCTGGTTCTGAACACTTTTCTCTGAAAAGTCAAAGAACTGTTTGTTAACATGGATTAAACGAGCGCACAAATCACCTCGGAAGTCCAAGAAATCCTTGGGACTCGGTGTGAAAACAAGTGAACTGGGAGGAACTCTGAGGTCATTATTAAAAACAGACATGGAAAAATAAGATCTGAGGACCTTTTCAGAAAGTTAATGCACTTTTTGAAAGGTTAGGTTAAAAAATTAACAGTATATTTAGGAATAAAATGAGTAAAAATCTTTGAATATCAAAGTAAAGATAAAAAAGTCCAACTCTGGATGTTTTTCCTGAAGAAAAAACTAAATTTTTGACAAATTTCAGCTGAGACAGAAGGTGTTTTGAAAATAAATAAAATTATTTTTAAATGTCTGATAATAATGACATGTTCATTTAGTACAGGGATAAATCACCGTAATTCAGTTTGGTTTGACGGAAGATATTAAAAAAAATAACTTTGCAGTAAAAAATTAATTCCTGTTAGAAACAGTAAATTATTTTATAATGGGTGGGAAATAAGTACATTTTATTTGTTTACTTAAAAATACATAATTTTGAGAAAATATGACATTGTTAAATTAAAGAAATTATAATTTTTTAAAAATGTCTTCCAAAGCTGTCTTAGATTTCAAACAACCCAGAAAAAGCAGAGTAAATTAGATTAAATTAAAATAAAAAATAAATAAAATACCATAGTTTTATTAAATCTATGGTGAATTATTGATACTGCCACTGTACTGAGATAAAATGGAAAAATATTTAACGCTGTTAAAAATCTAAAAAATGTTTGAAAGAAGTATCGTGAAACAAACGCTTCGTTCAAAAGACAAGATTTTCTGCCAAAGAGACATTAAGTTTTACAAAAATCTTGGTAAATTTGTCTTATGAAATAGACGTTTCGTTAAAATTTTTTGTTCCAGAAACAATGAAATTATCGCTTTTATTAAAAAGTTTTTGAAGATTTTATCACAGAAACAGATGATTTGTTCAAAAGACTTAGAAGATTTCTGTCAGAAAAGACATCGTTAAAAAACACTTTCCTCAAAATTCTTCAAAAAATGTAACAAACGTCATGAAACAAATACCTAGTTGGAAAATATTTTAAGATTTTTCTCACAGGAACATTGTGAAATAATCTCTTCGTTTGTTACACTATGAGCAGTCGTTTTGTTCAAAAAAGTTAGAACATTTTGTCAAAAAAATATTGTTAAAACGAAAGCTTTATTTTGAAATCTTTAAAAATTGTCCTTACAGAAAAATCATAAAACCGATGCTTTTCCCTCAGAAACATCGTGAAACAAACCCGTTGTTCAAAAGTCTTGTAAGGTTTTTGTTACAGAAACGAAGTTGGGCCGTTAATCAGTCTGACGAGGTGAAATCATGGAGCAGATGAAACTCTGCTCCATGATTTAAAGTGCACAGATCTGCTTCCCCTCCCTCAGGCTTTGGCTGAACATCACAACACCACTTTACATTTCTTCAGGGTCAAAGGTCGATCCTCCTTTGAGATTTCAAAGAACTGGAAGTGAAGGAGCTGCTGGCACACCGACTGCGTCCAACCTGAAGATGTTTCATGTTGTTCCAGTTGGACGTTGATTTAAAAATGAGTCTCATAAAACTCTGTTTTTAAACTCTTTAAATTGTTTTATCTACACAAATAAAGGCTTTGTGTTAATGTTCAATGCAGAGTTGGTGATTTTTCAGAAGAATCAGAAAATCTCTTTGAAACATTGATATTTTCTTTAGTTAACACATTAAAAAAGTCTCAAATCTCAAACTTGTTTTATTCTTTCTGGGAACAGCTACTGAATAATTAAAAATATGTCACCCTTCTCTGTTTGTCCAGTAAGTTGACTCCTCCAGGTTCACCAACTCATAATTAAGACTTTCTAAGACCACCAAGAATTAACTTTAAGACCTCCATCGCGACCGAATTGTTCAAAAGAAGACTGTATAATCATACATGTGGAAGAATGGAAATTTATGGTACTCCTCCTGAGATTGACAATAGCAGCATTTCAACTACAAATGTGTGCAAAACTTTGTCAATATTCTGCTAATGTTTGAAAAACACAACAGTTGCGGTGTTTCCATTAAATGAGAAACAGAATTAAAATCACGAGACTAAATTTGTTCATGCAATAAGTCAGACCGGTAGTAGTCCTACTACTTCCTGTCAACTTCTTTGTCATTTCCACCAGTAGCAACATCTGGTGGTTAGTCATGTGACTGGTGTGATATGAAACGTGTTTCCATTGCAGTTTTTCAAAATATGATAATTCTGATATGCCCAAAAAAACCCGCCTCATCCAAGCCCAAAACCTTTTTTTTAATTTTTTTTTGACATTGACATGTTTCATGATAGACGCAGAAGAGCTAGCTAGCAAGGCTATATTAGCAGCTAATTAGTAGTTAGCATTGAGTCACAGAATGTAATTAAGATGTTTACGCTAAACTCTTGACTGACAATGAAGTCTTGAGAAAAAAAAACTAGACAGAATAAATGAGATCAAATAGTTGTGGCACAACAAAATTGTGGCGCAAATACGCCACTGAATGTTGTTTTAAACATGCCAAACCCATAGGGGGCAGTGTGGCGCGAACCTGTCAGCCAATCAGAATCCTTCAAAACAACCATGACTTCCTGTTCAGAACTCAAAATGCCACAAGAACATTCATTTGTGTAGATATATATACATGTTTAAGTACTTTTAAGTAACGTATTAGAATATAAATTAAAAAATAAAACATCTGGCTACTTGTGGACTATGCTAACAAGAAAACCAAATTGGTTGTTAGCAATGGTCCAGCAGCTTTTGCCCAAACATAATAAATAAAATTTTATAAATAAACCATAATGTTTCCCAATGAACAGCTGACAGAACAGCATCCAGTTATAAAATCAAATAAAGTAGCTGAAACACACAACATTAATTATAACACTTTTGTTTTGTCTAAAATGTGTGTTGGAATATAATTTACCACAGTTACAGACGGCAACAGGACAAGCAGGCGAGGTGTTTCCGGTTGCTACGGTAACCACCAACTGTCAGGAGAAACAGCAAATAAAAGTCAGTAGCATAAAAACTTGCCTAAATCAAAATGAATAAATAAGTTTTGACAAAATAACCATTTTAGATGCATTAATATGGATTTTATATAAGCATTTTATATAAGCATTTAAACTGTCAGCATATAAACTTTAATCTGTTAATGTAAGCGACGGGTGTCCAAAGAGCGGCCCGGGGGCCATTTTATGGCCTTTGGCCTGATTCTTCTGGGCCCCAAATGAAATTCAAGAATAATACAAACCAGTTTATTAAGAAAACCTTAATAAATAGGTTATTTTTAATCAGGATAAAATTATTTTTTTACAATGGAAAATGTTACTTAAAACACAAAGTATTTTACAACCAAACTTTAACAATAAGTGGAACAACATTTTTGCAAACTCTTTCTGGAAAGCCAACTTTGCTGCACCAAATCAGCTTTTATTCAATTAAGAAATTCAGGTAAATATAGCAAACATTTTGAAATAAAGTGACCCCAATCCTGTTCTTATAAAAGCCTAAAACAATTTGTAAACATGAGGAATCATTTTTAAGTTTTGGTTTAAGATGAATAACATTCCTTTCCTACTGAAAAATTTAATATTTTACTTGCTTCATTTCAGGTTTTTTGGTACATTTGACTACAATCTTGACTCTCCTGATGAACTTCAGAGACTAAAACTTAAATTTCAAGTTCAGCATCTGAAATTATTGCAGAATATGAGGTTTAAATAATAGTTTTTGATAAAAATAAGGTCTTTATTCTACTCAGCGTTCATCTTTCAAGTGTTTTAGTTGAGTTAAATGAAAATTCCTGTTTGAAGATTTGAATTCTAACGTTTAGATTTGACTTTTTATCCAGTTGTTAACTTTGATACTTTATGAAGTAATTAATTTACTGAGGTAAATAAACTGCCATAAATTTCAGATAAAATGCTGGAAATGTTTTTATTTAAATTTTAGAGTGTAATCTTAGATACTAAATAATGCTTAACGATTTATTTTAGAGATTTAGTTTCAGTTCGTTTCAAAGTTTTGAGTTAAGAGATACATTTTTAGTTTCAGAATTTAATCTGTAGTTTTTTAGTTTATTTTCATTTCAGGCTCAGTTCTCTGCTAAAACATTTTCTGTTATTAATGTTACAATAATCTGGAGTTTAATTTGAATTTAGTTTTGTGTCAGAATTTAATTTCTGTCTGTTCTTGAATTTAGTTTTCAGGTTTATTCATGAACTTTTCCTCCATCGTTGAGTTTGAATGTTTAGTTTCAGACTTTATTTCGTAAGTTTACTTCAAGATTTTCATTTTAACAAAATTAAAAACAAATTAACTGGTTCTAATTTTCTGTCAGTGGGTTTTTACAAAACCAGCAGCTGAAATTAAAAACATTCAAAATGTTTATCTTTCAGGATTTTTGAAGGTTCAAAAAAAATTTCTGACAAGAAATTAATCAAATAAAAACACCATTTAAAAAACACTAATATTTTAAATTTAAACAGGGAAAAAATAACAAAAATCCAATAAATTAGCAAAAATCCTAAACAGAAAACGTGTAATTTTTAATAACAGTTGATTGTGTTATTACAATTAACTGTTATTGATTTTAATAATTGTTGCTAGATATTTATATATCTAGCAACAATTTGAACATTAAAAATAATTTAAGATAAATAAAAATTTTGAATTAGAAGCAAATTCTTCTACATTCATGAATTGTGGCAGTTTGACAGAAACTGTAACATTTTTAAAATGTTAGTTTTACGTCTTTAGACTAAAAAATGATTTAGATTTTTTTGCTTTATGAAAGTAAAACAGATTTTTATTTTTTATTAAATTCAATAAAATTGCTTTAAATTTTAACATAGGAACAGTTTTTTCAGCTAAAATACATTTTTTCCACCCTGTTTTTTCTGGTTTATTAATTAATTACCAATAAATTGATCAATTTAAATCATTTTATAAATTTTGACAATTTTTTAGAACTTTATCTTAGGTTCAAATAAGCAGTTAAATTTAGTGTAATTTATTCTAAAAAAGTCAATAATTATAAGTATTTTAAATTGTACACAATGAAAATAGTTAATTTGTTTTCTAAAATGTTATTTTTTAATGTTTAAGCTGCTGTCTTATTTCCAGAAACATTAAAATACGTTTTCAGAAAGCAGAAAAACGGATTGGGTTTGAGAGAAATGTAAACTAATGGTTCTGATTGACTCCGTAAAGTGATTAGTTTGTGTTTAAATGCTGAGTTATTTCTGCAGCTTCGTCGTCGGAGCAGCAGAAACCGTCCAAAGCGACTCGGAGCCACCAGTCGCTCCTGAATCCTCGGGACAGAAAGCCCAGTTTGCTTTCCAGGAACTCTGCGTGGGAAACCTGGACGTCTTCCAGATGGTTTATATCAGCCGCCTGACAGCAGGAGCGGAAAATTTATGCTAAATCAGGAAACTGTTTTTATTTCTTTAAACAAGTTTCTACACGCCACAGGCATGGAAAAAAGGGAGGAAAACTTCTTTCAGTTTCTGCTCCACAAACCTGATGTCTTCTTTAGCGGGTAGAGTCCAAAAATTATCCTCAAGTAAGAGTAAAATTACTTCAACTTATTTTACTCAAGTAAAAGTAGCTGCCCAATTAATTACTTAAGATTAAGAAAGTATTTGATAAAAAAATCTACTCAAGTACTCTGATCAAATGATCAATAATTTAATATTATATAATCAGATGGATCAAAATATAAAGTGGAAATTCTGGTATTTAAGAACCAAAATCACAATAATTCATAGGAATAACAAAAGTAACAAAATCAGGTAAAATATTTTTTCCAAATCAGTTTCGTTCAATAATAAAAAAAAAAACTTCTGAAACTTTAACAGAAGCTGCAGGTGTGAGTCTGTCTGGTGGAGTTTTGGTTAAAACATGTTTGTTTTTCATTCAGTGGGTAGAAAATCCAGAAATTTTACTCAATTAAGACTAGAAATACTTCATAATAAAATTACTCAAGTAAAAGTAAAAAGTACATTTTTCCAAAAGGTTACTCAAAAGTAATTGAGTAAATGTAAATAGTTACTATCCAACTCTGATCACTTTTGAAACGTGGGATGTTTTCCCACCTGATAGTCCGGTCGACTCGCTTCGATTCGGGACTGCAAAAATTGTCAAATTTTCAGCTGCTGTGGTTAAAACCAATCAAACCCTTTGAGCAACCTGTTCCCCTCCTGGCCTGTGGGGGCGCTGCACCTCGAACCACTGAAGGAAATGACACAAAAACCTCTGAAGACACTGAGAGCAACTTCCTTCTTCACAAAATGGAAATAAAAACAGTGGAGTCTGATTTAAGCAGTTGGAGGATTTTTTAAAACCATGAGCCATTTTTCAAGCTAGCTATAGACATGTGGGTTTGTCTTGGTTGCATTTACCCAGAATGCCCTGCTCTGCAGTCCGGACTGCTTGGCGTTCACATGTGCATTCGAACCGCACCAGAGTTCACTTCAACCAAACCGAAACCATGGATTTCTTGGACAGAAAACTTAACCGGCTTGAATAATAAACTGACTAAAGTTTTAGTTCAGTTAAATGTTTTCTGTCAACTTCATTATCACGCAACAAAGTATTTCTATATTTAGGTAAAAATAGTGTAAAATAAACCCTGAGAGTGTCTGCTTATATCTTTCAAATTGTTCTATAGCTTGTTGCTCTCTGCATCAATATGGCCTTTAAAAATCTAAAAAAAAAAAAACGTTTTAGCTAAAATTTCTCATTACAGACACTGTACTGGATTTAAAAATCATATTTTCTACCTGTAAAATTATTTCTTACAATGTACAGCATCAGGCAAAAAAAAACCTCCTCCAATTTAATAACTAATTTAAGCTAATTAGCGACCTTAATTTAAATTCAATTTAAGTTGGTACCTATCTAGTTCTTTATATATTGATTAGAAACATGTTTTAACAAATTAAAACTATTAGAATCCATAATGAAAGTGACTTTAAGTCTCAACCTACAGTCAGTGAACGCAGCACCAATCGATTGGCCAATAGACTGCTTGTTTTCATATCTCCATGGCAACAGCAGACAAGCCGTTAACAGCCCAACTGAACGAGTCTGCCGCCTGAGAACTTTTCTGTATTTACCATCAGAAACAGACAAAAGGCGCATATTTATGTCCAGAGGAAGTAAACTATGAAAGGAAGTGATTGATTTGATTCTGGCCGCAGAGGAGAAACGGAAAAACTGATTTCCAGAACGAGAATTGCTCGTTTTTGCTGCAGTTTGTCTCCACCTGCTGGCCATTCTTCTGCCACTGCAGCTCTCCGCTGTTTCTTTGTTTCCAGACAAAGCAGACGAAGCAAATAAGTAAAACTACTATTACAGTCAGCAGGGCTCTGTTAAATGTTAAGTAATTCAAGTATTCTCGGTAACAGATAAATACTGATAAGAAAATAAACAGATAAATAAAATTTCTCAACATTTTCCCACTTTTCTTCATTAATTCCGGTAGAATATTTCAGGTTATAATAAAAAAATATTTCTATTATGCTACAAAATCAAACGTTTATTCTATTTCTTCAGCTTCTGGGTTTCTTTACTGGATCTCCAGTTTGAGTTGTGCTTGTTTTCTCATCCTGAGCCACTTCCTGGTCTCGACTTGTTGACCAATCTGCGGCGTTCTGATGCCAAAGACGCGCCTCTCCACCTCCAGCACCTCGTCAAACAGATAACAGGCCTCCACGTCCAGCATGAAGGAGAAGAGCTGCAGCAGCCAGACGAAGGAGCGCGGCAGCGTGGGCTCCATGCTGGGGTAATGATTGCTGCACGTCCTGCAGAGCAGACGGACATGTCTGGGTTCATAATGGGACGCCTCGTTAACGGGTCGCTGGCTGAGCGTTCAGAGACTCACCGGGGGTTGCAGGGTCGCAGTGGCGGATGCCAGTAGTTGAGGTTCCAGGGAGTCATGAAGCCGTTACTCAGGGAGACGACTCTATCCAACTTGGTGTGGTGCAGAATGGGCCCGTCTGATCCGTCCTCGTCGCCCCAGCAAAACTGGAAGCTGGAAGGTCCGACGTAATGGACGTCCGCCGGACAAGAAGACAGCCTCTTTAAACACATCTGGATGTTCTCTGAGATTCCTGAAGAAACGACAGCGTTTGTTTCTCTATCCCAGTAAATCCCGGCAGACGGATGGGTCCCCAAAACTCAGCCGACCTCAATCGGGTTTGTCTCCAGCTCATAGGAATGAAGCCATAAATGAGATGGCAATCTTTTCTGCACAGCTCTCTGAAAACTTATTTCAGCAAGTTGTAGGTCTGCACTTTGACAGACAATGGGATGAATGGACAGATGAGAGTATGAACGGATGAACGAGAGGATGAACAGATGGAGTGAAAGGACAGACAATGGAGTGAACAGAAGGACGATGGGATCAATGGACGGATGAGAGGAAGAATGGATGGTGAAGGTTTTGAGGAGAATCAAAACCTTGATTCTCCTCAAAACCTTGGAAGTAACCTTGGGACTCCCACAAGGTTACAAACGGTTCAACTCTCACCAGAAACAAGTGGGACTTTCTGAGTACCAAGCTCTAACACTGGTCATGCAGAAACCTGTCAAAGGTTTCCTGCTGTACCGATGAATCTACCTACGTTGCCACCCTGTGTGTGGAAACCCTGACTGTTTTCATGCTCATTCAGATTCTTACTTCTCCTCTTTGTCATGAAAAGTCTGTCCCGCTTGTCCGTGAAGAACAGTTTATTTCCTTTCCACTGTTTCCTGTGAAAAAAAGACAGAAATGTTTGGATGTTCAGCAAATCAAGTCATATAAACACCTTCAGGTTGGAGGCCCTGATGTCTCACCTGGCGATGTCCTGGTTCCTCCTCTGCTGGGCTTTCACCAAAGCAGCCTGAACCAGTTTGTACCACTTCCTGAAGCTGAACATGTCTCCTGTGAACCAGCAACATAAAAAACAGCTTAACTTTTAATTTTCATACCATTATGACTCAACCCAATGCATTGGGACGCACAATATATTAGCATCTTGTTGTTCAGGTGGAAATTATGCATTTTCTTCTATTTTCCAGTATTTACCAGAGACAGAAAAAAAGACTGAAGAGGAGAGAAGGCAGAAAGATAGATGGACGGGCAATAAGACAGATAGAATGATGAATGAATGAATAAATAGATCAACAGAACATGAATGGACAGGCAGACAGACAATGGACTGGACGGACGAAAATCTGGATCTATTGATGTCAGGACAATTAGATGAATTAGATAGGTGGACAAACAGATGAATGGATGAAAGGAAAGAAAGACAGAGGAACCGAAAGATTGATGAATGGACGAACAATGAGATGACGGGAATGGACGAACAATGAGATGGACGGACGGCCAATGGGACGGACGGACGGATGGCCAATGGGACGGACGGACGGACGGCCAATGGGACGGATGAGTGATGAGTTGGATGTATGGATGAATGAATGAATAGATAGGTAAATAGACAGACAGATGGACGGACCAACTGATAGATAAATGAAACCGTTAAGACAAAACAGGAACATGAAGGACCAACCTGTATCGTCATGGGAACCAGTCTTGTTCGATAAATCCCTGAAACACAGAAACGAAAGTCACAAAGGTGGAGCAGAGACGTTGAGGTCTCCATGGCAACAGCTCAGGTGTGTCAGGTTACCACTCGGTGTGATCGTCCAGGCCAAACATCACCTTCATGGTGACGATGATGAGCGCGGCGGCCTGCAGGTCGTACTGCGGCAGGACGGGACGCGACCCGCCGTCCAATGTGTGGCGCTTCTGATCCGCCATACCTGCGCGGTCCATCAGGACGCAGACCCACCTGTGCAGCTCGTCTAAGGACCGGAACAGACACCAGGTCGTTAGCGGTCCCGGTACCAGTCTGTGGGACTGACTGGGTTGAACAGGTTACCGGGCAGGTTAGCGTCAGTCAGGTAGCGCAGGCTAAGCGGCGCCGGGTGGAGCAATGCTTCTGGGACGATCGGAGGAAAAGCAGGAAGCTGCAGGAACTGGACCAGAACCTGTGCTTCTTTATGGACCGAACGGTGAGACGGGATCCTCTGCAGGAACAAGAACCACCTTTAGCGGAAAAAACGGGTCAAAAACAAAGAAAACCTGTTCTCTACGTTTGGATCAATGGCTCTCTAACTTTCAAAAGGCCAGAATTTATATCCAGGGGCTGCAAATAACCGAGTCGAGATTGAAATATTAAAGTACTTTTAAGATGCTTACTGTTTAGACAAGAGCACAAATATTTTGTTTATGAATTCAGGACACATTCAAATTCAAAAATATATTATTAATCCCAAAGGGAAAATAAATGTTGTAAAATCCAGTTATTCCTTAAACTCACAGACTAAAACCAAGAAAAACCAGTTCAAAAGCCTAAATGTCGAGTAAGTAATTGCAACAATGCATTTAAAGAAATCGGAAATCCTCATTATTAACCGGACAACTTATCATTAGCATGCTAAAATCAGAATTTGGACAGCGCTAGCATATTAATGCTAACATGAGCCAAACATAGTGAAGAATTACAGTAGTTCCTTGTAGTTCAATGACCAACCTCAACATGGAAAAGAAGAGCATCCGGACCACACAGCTTCATCTCTTCTGGAAGATCCTCGTATGCAGTCACATATGGGACGTGACCTTCTTTTACCAGCCTGAAACCACAGACTGGAGTCAGATGGAGGCGTAGGAGCAGCTAAAGCTTAAAGGAGGATGATGGGTTAGAAACAAAACTGAAAACAGAAATGTTTTTTTGTTTTGACTGGAAGCCCTAGTGGCTGGTTTAACTTCAACAAACATTAAAATAATGGGCCGAATCCAGAGCCTTGGGGAACTCCGTTCCCCAACATTAAACTATAATCTGCTAAATTAGAGCACAATATTTAAAAATTTATGTACAAAGCCCAGAAAAAAGTTTTACCAAACAATATTCAATATTCAATACAGATTTGTAAAGAAAGAAAGCAAATACAACTTAAAAGGAACTGAAATTTTCTAAATGATTTAGATCAAAAACGGTGAAAATGGAAATCTGCATTTCAATTAAAGGCGTCAGTTTATGGAATAATCGTGATAGTGAGATAAAACAATCTCAATCTCTTTCTGCATTTAAAAGATAACTGAAAATTATTATGATGAAGCGACATGGCGTGGAATTAGTTGATCTTTTTTTATTTGAAATATATTTGTAACAGTTGAATAGCAAATTTTATTTTGAATTTCATGATTTCTTTTAGTTGTTCAATAAACTAATTATGTTTATTACTGAATAAATTTTAAAAACATGAAATGAAAATTAAATTAAATATAAATTGTTATTTAGCAAAAATATCCACGTTCTTCTACAAAATGTCAGAATCTAAAGATTTTTTTGCAAATGTTTTGCCTATTGGAACTCAGAAATTTCAAAAGTTCTTTCTAGAATATTTCTGAGATTAATCTAAAAATGTCAGAGTTTTATAATAAACCTTCAACTTTTCAAATGAGAAATTTCCAAGATTTTCCTGATAATTTTTTTAACCTTTAAACTCAGAAATATAATTGTTTTTTTGTCAGAAAGTTTTTTTAAAGCAAATTTTAACTATTGAAACCCAACAGTTTCCATGTTTGTTCTACAATATTTCTGAGATTAATCTAAAAAAAAAAATTGTTTTTTGTTTTTACAAATTTTCAACTGTGGAAACTCAGAAATTTCCATGATCTTTTTCTAGAATATTTTTGAGATTAACCTAATTTTTCGACTTTCCAAACCCTTTCCATGTTTTTGGTGGAAATGTACTCGCCTTCCTGTCCCATCCACAACGCCTCTGATGCTCCATCGCACTAAAGTCTTTCAAACATTTTTAAAAGTGTAAACATGACCATCAGGTGTGTTTTCCACCTGAGCAGGTCGCTGAGAGTCAGAGCTTCGCGGCTCCAGACCAGAGCCAGGTGGATCAGAGCCAGAGTCGTCTTCATGGTCATCAGGCTGCGGCTCCGTTTCCATGACGATGAGGTGCCTGCGCTGCTGTGGTCTGATCCCAGGTAATCACTGGAGCTCTCTGAGGTTCAAAGGAACATCTCAACCAATTGCAACACTTTAAAAAAATCAAATATTTCTCTAAATTTGCCATGGATTGATTATTTATGTTTCTTTGTAGTACCTGCATTGGAGCCAGTGGAGCTGTACAGAACTGACCCGGAGTCTGTGAGATTATCAGACAGAACCGATTCCGCGGCGCTGTCCATGTCCATGTCCGAGTCCAACGCAGTCTGATGGGCAAACATGGAGGAATCACTTTATGACTCATTTTAACATTTTTACAAAGACTAAAAATAGTTTAAGAAGTAAAATCACAATTAAAATGTGTATGTTTTAATTTTAACCCTGACACTTTATAAAAACCTAAAAAGACTTTAGAGAAACTTTGTTAAAACTGTAGGAAAATAAAATGGCAAAAATATTTATACAGTAAATATATTTTGTCCATATTAAAATCAGGGAATTTAGAACAATGTGAAAACAAAATTATAATAGGATTAAAACATATTTAAAAAGTTTTTTTTTTCTATTGGAATATAAAAAAAATAAAATTATAAATTTATCAAAAATAAAAAAAGATGTTTTAAGCATTACTGAAAAAAAGGGTAAATAAACTAAAATGATCAGAAATTACCTCAAAAAGAAAATTCAATGCAAACACATGAGCTAAAAATTACAGAAATAAAATCTATTAAAATCTTCCCAGAATAGAGTGAACATTAATAAGAAAAAAGTATTTCTTGAAAATAATAATAATTTAAAAATTTACCAAAATGTAGATGGAAATGTAAAAAAACATAAAAATCAACCAAAACAATTACATGAAATGGGTAAAAATGGCAAGAAATCTGAAAACATAAATTATATTTAATAGAAAAAAAACCTAAAGAATAAAAATCTACACCAGTGATGAATAAAAGGAAACTGACCCGTCTAAACCTTAAATTCCTGATTGGGTTTTTGGTGTATCCCTGCTGGCTCTTCTGCAGATAAAGTCTCCACAGCTGACACAGAACGTCGTCCTGAAACCAAAAACGTCAAACTAACAAAACGGGTTTTATCTGCTGATAACGGATCAATGGGAATGACGGGAGCGGACCTTAAACTGAGGAGTGACTCCCAGTCTGAGGAGAGCGTCGGCCTGGTTCTGCAGGATGAACTGGAAACCTTCACAGAGCATCCAGACGTAGCCGCGCTCTGAGGAACAACAAATGATTAAAACATCTGGTAATATGAACGTTCCAGAAAACACTGTGAAAAGACGTTTAGATATTTAATTATTCAGGCGTTAAAAATTAAGTGTTGACACCAAACTTAAAACTTCTAAATAACAAAAGTTTGATATTTGAAAAACCGACCCGTTTTCCTGATTCTGGATTGACTGGAGATCCGGGAAATTCTGTTGGAGTTGCAAGTGAACGACATGTCCACCACCTCTCTGGTTCTCTGAGGACATTTGGATAAAACACCAAAAACAAACAAGCAAAAAAAATCACAATTTATACAAGAGAAACGCTGACACCTGCAGGACGGTTCGTGGTACTGCAGTGAGCACCAGCTCGATTTGAGTGGCTTTAATAAATGTAAAAAAGATACTGGGGCGATTGCAGATGGGAGAAAATGAACAATTTTCTGCCAAAAAACAAAAAAAAGTTTTTTAGATTAATATCAGAAATTTTCAGGAAAAATAAACCAAGAAAATCTGTGAGTTTGAAAAGTCCAAACTTTGCTACAAAAACCAGAAATTTTCTAGACATTTTCTAGGAAAAAAAAAACCTCAGAAAAAAAAAACCAATTTTAGGTTAATCTAAAAAGAATTTAGAAAAGAACAAAAAAAAACAACATGTTCAACTTTTGGGATTAGAGTTAGAAAAGTATTTTTTCCCCAATTTTGAAACACAGAAATTTCCTTTTTTTCTGGAAAATTTCTCAGTCCCAAAACTCTGAAATTTCAGAGTTTCAAAAGTTAAAAATTCTCAACTTTTGAAATTTTTTTGGGTTTGAAAAGGCTAATTTTTTTACTTTAGAAACTCTGTGATGTCCTTCTTTTTTCACATTTCTGAGTTGTTTTCCTGTTTCTGAAATGTACTCCATTTTTGTTCTATCTGTGTTGCCCCCAATCATTGTTTAAAGTCAAACTCTGTCAGATAAAGACTTGTTTGGGCGTTACCTCGATGACATTGTGGCAGGACCTGCAGTAGAAGCGACCCTCGTCTGAGATGCCCCAGTCCACGGCTGAACACTGATTGCAGGGATCCTTGTACTCATTCTGAACCACAGGAAACACAGAGGGACAGGTAAAGGTGACACACCTGACTGAGTCTCACCAGGAGATCTGATTTTTATGTATTAAAAATGAGCCAACCAAGAAAACAACAAGTCTATCAAACAAACAAAACAGAACAGCTTCTACTTACTCATGTGAGCTGTAAATAGTTAATATATTATTTTAAAAGAAGAAATTAATATTATGAATAAATATTTCATTTTGCTGAAATAAAATCAGCTGGTTAAAATCTCAAGAACAATTTGCTCTATATATGAATACATTGTCATTGAAAATTTATTTTCGAATATTTCAAAGCTGCTGAAACTATTTTAATTAACAACAGCAAAAGGTTGATTATGGAAAACCTATAATAAAAAAACTAATCTTATTTTATGGCCACGATTTGTAACAGTAGCTACATAAAGAACCAAACTAATTTATTTTTCATCAAAACCTGCTATCTGTACCAATGTTTACAGTTTTGCAGACAGATGAAAATTAGAAGTTAAAAACTATTTTTGCCGATTATTAAATAAGATGCCACCTTATCAGGATCAGAAATTAAAATATATTTATAGCACGTTTCAGAGTTTGTTCATCAGAAAACATGTTTAAAAAACAGGTTTGTTCATTGAGTTTGATGCAAATCGACTAGCTAACATTAACTGAACTCTTAAAAACAAAAACATACTGAAAGAAAGTTTAAAATAACAAAATAAAAGTTGAAGGGAAACCACTGGAAAACGTTTAATAGAAAACAATTCAGAATTTTATGTCAATAATTTTTAAAGCAGTATAATGCTTTAATTATACTGCTTATATAATTAAAGCATTATAATTAATACAATTATTAATTATATTAATTATTAATTATAATAATTAATAATTATTATTAATATTATGTTCAAATATGAATATATTTATTTATATATATAAATATATATATAAATAATATATATATGTTCAAATATAAATATATTTGAACATAATATTTGAACATTATTTGAATAATGTTCAAATATTATGTTCAAACCATAATATTTGAACAGATATGTTTTTAAAGTTTGCTGAAAGTGAATAGTTAAAATCTATGTTCACCGATTATTAAACAAAATGCTGTATATTCAGGAATAGTAAATAAAATCTGCATAGGATGAAAATCAGTTTGTTAATCAGAAGTTAATAGAAAAAAAACAGGTTTTCTTAACGGAGTTTGGCGCAAATCAACTAGCTAACACCAACATTTCCGTTTTCTGAGTGATATTTACACAAAAAATATTTAATTACTGATCAGCGCTTACCGTATCCTCTTCATCCATGGTGAAAGTTCAAATTTATCGGTTACGTATTGATTTTATCAGCTTTTAATGTCCGCAGACGCTCTATCATGTGGAGCATAAGAATAGATTGGATTTCTTCTTCTTTGTTTTCTTTTAGGCCGGAAGCTGCACTGCTGCCACCAGCAGTCCGATCCGCGAACTACAACACCCAACTGGTCAAGTTAACTTCGGGACTTTCGCAACTTTTGAAACTTTTACGATCCTGAACCCGTCAAACTGAACGAACGCATAAAAACCTTCGCTTAAGACGTGTACATTTCATGAAAACCTTGGAGTTTTCACAAAGTTATTCTCCCAGAAATTTTACACACAAGTCTACTTTTATAATTTTGTATTTTAATGTGTGGTTATCAGTGTGTGTTAATGTCTGTGATGCTTTTATTTGCTGTAGTTTACGAGATTTTTTGCTTCCTCAATCTAAAAGCGGATTTGGGTGAGATCAGAGATTATAAATAGAGCCGCCAGATGTTTCCGCTACATTCTCTTACATAACGTCACAACATGAGGTCCTTTTGTTTAAAATGTATGTTTATTGTTGTTCTGTTTCAGTTTTTAATGTTCTATTTATTTATGTTTGGTTAAATCACAGCCACCATGAACGGGTTCATGTTTCACGAGCAGCGCGAGCGCCTCATCAGACCGTCAAGTTCACGTGCGCACGAACAAAAAACCCCGCGGACTTTCAAATTAAAAGCATTTCTGAAACAATTTCGAACCTTATGAGGAAAATATGATTTATTTCTATTGACTTGTCTTATTTAATCATAAATTAAACTTTGTTTTTGTATCTAGTTGAATGTTGTTAGATAAAACACGATGCTTTGCTAAACAAAAAATAAAAATGTTTATTTGATGTTCAAGATGCTCCATTAAACCAGCTTAAAATCGTTTTTAAGTGGTTTAACTTTATAGATTTAAAAAAGTACAAAAATAAAGATGAAATCAATTCAACAAGTACTACTAAAAGGCTGAAACTTTGTGACAATCATAAAGCTCTTTTCCACCCATTTTCAGAGAATTTATTTTCTCTCTTCACATTACTGTCTTACTCTGACCTATTCCACCATTCAGGCATGACAAAAGCTACTAAACTGAATGGGTCAAACTTTTAATGTGTAATGTGCCCAACTGAGCGCAAACATGTTAAAACAGAGACTTTCATAATCTGATTTTCTTCTTTTCCTGATTGTTTGTAGCCACGTTTTGGTGTTCTGCAAAGCATTATTCAAGACTTTATATATTAAAGTTATTATAGTTGCTTATTAAATTGAATTTAAACGGGTCCTAGATTGAGATTTCTGTTTTTATCATGTTGATTCAGGGTGGATTCCATTACTGCCGTTGATTTCATGCTTTTATTCTGAAGCCGTCAGGCCTACTTCCGCCCCGCCTCCTTGCTTCTCGCCAGCTTTCCTTATCGGCTCTCTGTCTTCCTGGTTCTGCGGAGTTGGAGCCGTTTTCCCTGCGCCTTTCTGTAACAAACAATGACTTCATCCGACATGGATGCGGATATTTTAGTTTCTAGGAGAAAATGTGTTTAAGGTCGGAGGTTAGCAGCTGACCTTTCGGGACCTTTCCCTCCGTTCAGTCCGTCCCGCCGCGGATCATCCACCAGTCAATCTGTCCAACATGGGAGCGAACTTCGTTGTTTTGACACTTTTGGCAGTTTTTCTCTCCAGAACAGAGGCTGCTGTGTCTCCACCCGAAGACAAAGAGCAGCAGGAGTTTGGTAAGTTCTCCAGACATGGAGGTTTCTATGAAAACCTCCAGACTGAAGTTAATTCAGGGAAACAGAGGCGGTTCAACAAAAGTTTATAATGGTGGCCACTGATCTGGGGGCCAGAAAAACTTTATTAATTCATTTATTTTGAGTCCAGATATTAATAAGACCACTCCCTCAAGGCTGATTTAACGATGTATTTTTCATAATATCATGTAGTACCTCTGTAAGTACTACTTAGGAAGAGTTGAAGACGTTTTAGCATTTTAATGTAACTTAATTGCTCAGAGGTTTGAGCAAAAGTTGTCTGACAATCTCAAATGACAGTTTTAGCCCCTCAATGGCCAAATTTATCAAATTATACAAGACAAAACAAAAATCATTTTTTATTACTTGTGTGTTTTTGTTGTCAATTAGATATTAATCAGTGTTTTCCCTTGACCTGACCCATTAGTTGCTTTTAAACATTTTGTTGTGTCCTTCCTCTGCAGAGCCTCTGCGGTCCATCCTGGTTGACTTCGACGTTCTTCCATTCTCCAGCCTGCAGACCCACTCCGTCCGCCGCCGGGACGTCCAAACCCAGGCACATGTGGAGAAGCTGCTGAGCTTCAACGCCCTGCAGAGGTTGGACCCCAAAACTTCACCAATTCTCTGAGCTGATTGTCCAAAATATAAACTCCCCCTTTTCTTCTTTCTGCTGATTTCAGGAACTTCAGGCTTTACCTGAGAACCAACAACGAGATCTTTACGGAGGATTTCAAGGCCATCGTGGAGGATGAGGATGGAGAGAGACGAAGCTTCCCGGTCAACAGACACAACTACTTCACCGGACATGTCATCGGTAAGGTGTTCTCCAGGGTGTCAGAGTCCAATTCACCTCAGTCCTTTAAAAAATGCTGGGTTTATGAGAGTCTTTGGAAAAGCTTTGACAGATCAGACGTCCCTGAAAATCAGGCAAAGAATTTAGAAAATGAGGCTTTAGATGAATGTTTGATGCACTTTGATAAGAATGAGCAGGGAGTTGCTTTATATTTGTGTTTTCTCTCTTCCAGGGGAGGAAAACTCTCGTGTTCAGGCTCATATTGACGACCAGGAGTTCTCAGCTCACATCCTGACGGACGAGGCAGAATACAACATCGAGGTAAAGAGCAAAGAAACTCAATTCCTAGTGAACAAACATGGAATCACTTTAAAACGTCTCATTCCTGTAGCCTCTGTGGAGGTTCACGTCAGCGCCCCCCGATGGCCGCCTCCTGATGTACCGGTCAGAGGACATCAGGAACATCAGCCGGCTGCAGCAGCCTTCAGTCTGCGGATACGTGGCGTCAGAATCCGCTCACCTTCTACCGGAGGGCGTCAGGATGGCGACGAAGAGCGATGAAGAAGGTTGGTAGGACGTCGAAACAAGTCGGACAGAGAGTTTCTGTTTTAGGATGTTCAACTATTTCATTTCCTCTCTTTGATATATGATGATTTTTAAAAATCAAATGAAAAGATACATTTCGGGTCAATCTCCAATTAAATATTTGTAAAGGTATTCCAAAATCACTTCCATTTGCATAAATTCAACCACGGTTTTACAGTAAAACCATAGTTTTAGCATAAATCCATGCCAAAACTATTATCAGTTTTCATCAGTAATTTACTGATGTGATTTACTGAAGAAGAATCTGTAAAATTGTTCTCCTTGACGTTTATGCTGCATTTAGAGCTGTTTTACTGCCCAATCAGTAAAGGAGTACCACACAGTTGTGTTGTTGACCACTTTATTTTCTCCCCCTTGTTTTGATTGATGTCTAGCAAAAACCTTCAATTTAGTTTATATTCCGGTGACACATTTTTACTTCTATTTTGTCTACATTCTATTTTTTGTCAACATTTTTATATCTTGAGAAAAATTGTTGTAGTTTTTTGCTGGATAATTATTCCATTCTAGGAAAGAAGGTTTAAATAAATCAATGAAAGCCTCAAATTAGCAACAAATCTCTCAAACTTATGTCATTTCAAAACATCTTTTTGGCCCTTCTCAACTAAATCCTGTCTAAAGAACCAAATGAATCTCTGGAAAGACTCCAGAAATCTGTCAAAACAGTAAAAATTATGTTATTACTATATGATTTTTGTAAAACAACCCACCGTTTGTCCATCTTGTCTGCTCAGAGTCGGTGTTCAGAGGGAAACGCCAGGTCACCGACCATAAAAAGAACACGTGTCCAATGCTGCTGGTCGCAGACCATCGCTTCTACCGTTACATGGGCCGAAAGGAGGAGAGCACCACCATCAACTACCTGGTTAGCTCACAGCCTCCATGTTGCTTCTTTTCCCCTCGTCTAGTGATCTGACCTCTCCATCTCTCTCTATCCAGATCGAGCTCATCGACCGCGTCGACGACATCTACAGAAACACGTCGTGGGACGAAGAGTTCAGCGGTTATGGAGTTCAGATCCAGCAGGTGAGGAGGAGACCGCCGCCGCTGGTAGCTGCAGTGAAGACGATCAGATGTTGAAGTGTGAAGATGTTGTGTTTCTGCTGCCAGATTATCATTCAGAAGTCTCCCACTGAGGTCGGTCCTGGAGAAAGTCACTTCAACATGAGGGGCAGTCCAGTGGCGGGAAAAGACGTCTGGGATGTCAAGAAGCTGCTGGAGGTAAGAAACGCTGAACATCAGCAGCCGAAGGGGGGAAACAGGCTGCAGTTTGTCCTCCATGTTGACAGGAACCTGTAGCTTAGGAAGCTAGCATGGCTGGATGGATAGCACAGATGGATGGATGCTAGCATTTATAAATGTTAGCACAGATGGATGGATGCTAGCATTTATAAATGTTAGCACAGATGGATGGATGAGAGTATGGATGGAAGTTGGGTTTTCCATGCTCTTTTTTAATGAGTGTAACTAAATAGAGCATCCTGATCAAAATAACGATTTAGTCGCAGCTCTGAGCCCATTTGCTCCTCTCCAGATTTAAGCCTTCAACGTTTGACTCTTTTGGGGGTTGACTGTTTCCTGTCTGACCTCCTGCAGCAGTTCAGTGTGGACATTGCAGAGAATGCCTCCAACGTCTGCCTGGCCCACCTCTTCACATACCAGGACTTCGACGAGGGGACTCTGGGCCTGGCCTATGTGGCGCCCAACAAACCAGACTTTCCCGGAGGGCTCTGCTCCAAACGTAAGCGCCAAAGTTTCCTCTAGATGTTGTCACGGTTACCGTCAGCATCGCTGTAGTGTTTATGAACCCTGCTGTTCAGCTTGTCCTTCAACAGCAAACAAACACGGATCCATCTATCTGAACACGGGCCTCACCAGTACCAAGAACTACGGGAAAACAATCCTGACCAAGGTGAAGTCCTGAAGCCCTTTCTGAGGGTTTCTTTTCAGTTTTTGTAGCTTTGTACTGATGGATTGTCTCTATAGGAAGCAGACCTGGTGACGACTCACGAACTGGGCCATAACTTCGGAGCGGAGCATGACGCAGACAGTGTGCAGTACTGCGCCCCGCGGGAGGACCAGGGAGGGAAGTACGTCATGTACCCCATCGCTGTGAGCGGGGACCACGTCAACAACAAGGTGCTAGCAGAGATAGTATAGATAGATGGACGGAGCTAGCATAGGTTGATGGCAGCATGGATGGATGAATGGATAGATAGACATATGCTAGCAACCATCCAACAATGCATGCTACCATGGATTGATGGATGATATAAGCAACCATCCATCAATCCTATCATGTAACAAGGTGCTAGCGTACGTCGCCATATTTTTCCATCGTAAACCAGAAAAGGTTTCATGACGGTTCGTTTTCCCTTCAGCTGTTCTCCAACTGCAGCAAGCAAGCCATCGTGAAGCGGCTGCGCTCCAAAGCGGCGACCTGCTTCAAGGAGAGGAACGTCAACGTGTGTGGGAACTCGCGGGTGGAGCAAGGCGAGGAATGCGACCCAGGGTTGCTGCACTTCAACTCCGACCGCTGCTGCACCCACGAGTGCCGGCTGAGGGACAGAGCAGAGTGCAGGTCCGAGTCGCTCCAGGTCGGGGGTTTGACGCTTCTCCGATCGGCTGATCTGCCATCTTTCTTTGTTCAGTGACAGGAACAGTGCCTGCTGCAAAAACTGCAAGTTCCAGGTGAGCGGCGAGGTCTGCCAGGAGCCCATCGACGCCACCTGTAAGGGCCACTCCTACTGCACAGGTCAGCATTCAGGACTGGGAGGGTTTTCTCTTCTACAGGAATACAGATGTTTAGTTGGACACTTGTTGCTTTCATCAGTTAAAACAAGGAAGCTGCAGATTTTATTTAAAGTTCCAAACTGGAACTATTTTAAAAATACTTAACTTTATATTTCAATTTTAAATATGAACTATTTAAAAATATATATATATACCGTATATATATATATATATGTAACGAAAAGTTCTGTTTGCCAACAGGAAACAGCAGTGAGTGTCCTCCGCCGGAGAACGCTCCGGATAAAACGGTGTGTCTGGACAACGGGGAATGCCGTGGCGGAGAGTGTGTTCCCTTCTGCCAGGTGGTGAAAAAGCTGGAGCCCTGCGCCTGCAACGGTAACGCTGCTGCATGGGTTCATGAGCGGTTCTGATTCTCTGATCAGTAGCAAGAAACACTAACTTGTTTTTCTCCAAGCTGAAACTGTCGTCCTTGTGAACCTTCTGGTTTCTTCCCAGAAACAAACTCGTCCTGCAAAGTTTGCTGCCGGGGGAGCAATGGAGTCTGCAGCCCCTTTGTTGATGTGAAAGGCGATTTTGTGTATTTGCGGAAAGGCAAACCTTGCACTGTGGGCTTCTGCGATGGAGCGGTGAGTTAAACACTTGATGAGACTCATGACCTGATCCTCATGTCCTTCCTCTCTGGTTAGTTGGAATCTAGATGAAGAGTCCCTTGCTTGTCTCCTTTCCACACTCCAGTATATTTGGTGTCGCCAATGCACCATCATAGTTGGTCTGCCAACCGCCACGAATCAACATGAAGAAGAGTCCCTTGCTTATGGTCTGGATGACCACTTTAAGTAGTGCAAGTTAACAAAACCATAGAGTTGAAGGGGGAACTCTCAGTCTGACTCAAAAGTCTGTAGCTGGTCTAACCAATGTTCCTTTAGGAAGATAAAGAAGGGCCCTGGTTTTCTGTGGCTCTTAGTTCTAGTGGTCATTCAGAGATGAAGGGAAGGATGATCACTGGGTTAGAACCAGGAGTTACAGCAACACATTAAGCTGGACCTGAATGGACCCCATGGTTGTTCCTCAGCCTCAACAACCAGAAAGCCAAAAGGGAAAAGGCATCTACTGAATCCCCCTGAACACAAAGCTAGGAGTTGGGGACCTTTAAGGCTTCAGATCAACCATAAAGGCTTAAACTGAATTCCTGTCTGTACAGGGCAAGTGCATGAAGCAGGTGCAGGATGTGGTGGAACGTCTGTGGGACTTCATCGATAAACTCGACATCAACACATTCAGAAAGTTCCTGGCTGATAACATCGTGGGCTCGGTGGTGGCCTTCTCGCTCCTCTTCTGGGTTCCTTTCAGCATCCTGGTCCACTGTGTGGTCGGTGTCACTCCTCATAGATCAGGGGTGGCCACCCCTGTCACAGACGCTCCTCTGTTTTTTTTTCTCCCTGAAAGCCGTAACTTTGATCTGCTTCTCTGTACTTTCAGGACAAGAAGATGGATAGACAGTATGAAGAGACCACCAAGTCTCTATTCTTCTCCAGCGTGAGTCTGAGCTTCCTCAGTCGTGGCAGATGTAGCAGATACCAGTATGTAGGCATGGGGTACAGCAGCTTGTTAGATCAATAAAGAATCTGGTTGATGATGACACTGTTCTTTGGCAAGACATAAACTGATAAAGAGCTTTCCAGTCACTGGCGTTTGGTTAACCTTTACCTAACGAGAACCCAGTCAGTATTAGTTGAAGACCTGCTGCTCACCAGCTGCAGTTGCCTGTAATTGGCTGTTCTGCCATCCTGCTTGTAGCCAACATCTCCATTTTGGAACCACTTCCACCAAATGGTACAAGTCAAATCTAGCTTGAGCCCAAGCAATTTTATAGGCAGCAGACATTTGTTGATTGACCGTGGATTTATGTCAACAACATATTAACCACCATTTTCAACCTGTGACGAGACTGTAGTAGTTTGAGGTGTAACCTTTTGTGGCGGAAGAGCATACACACCTTCAACTCAACGGGAAAATCAACAACGTGCAAATATACCACGAGATTTCTGAGAAACTGGCCTGAAGGGTAAATGCTCAAAATGACATCATCTGAGTGTCAACTACAGCTTCCCCTACATGTTCCTGTGTTTTTTCACACCCACACACTGAGGAACATGCTGCTAATAGAGACTAGACCCAAACCGGACATCAAACTACAGTGAGACTTCACAATGGAGAAGGGGCTGAAGCTCTTTCTAACTCTGAGCTAAAGTTTTTCATCAGATTCAGACCTGGTGATCACATCAGGGTAAAGGTAAACCCTACTGTAGCTTGAGCCATTTCAATGGACTGTTTGGACAGGTTTCACTGGGATTTGATCAAAGAGCCTTACAGCTTTAGAAACCAGAGGAACGTCAGAGAAAACAACCGAGGAAGAAGTTTATCTTAAGGTGTTGCAGCTTCCTCTATGTTAAACTTCAGATTGGGGTTTTTGGCTCGACTGCAGGAGTTATTAACAGATCCTTTAGAAACTAATCCTTTACAGATGCAGTGGTGGGCACACTTCTGCTAATCTGCTAATAGCAGAGCTAATTTTCCACTTAGTTCTTTAGCCAAGTTGAAAATGTTTAGCATGAACAGTATCAACATGGTTGAATTTAGCATTGTTTTCTACTAAGTACCACTTGAAGATCAATGGGACTAATGTTTATGACTTAGGGTTTGCACAGCTAACCTTTTAGCTAGCGGTGCCGACCACTGTCCTTTGATTTCCTTCTGTTTAGTTTCAGAGAACTTTAGGGATGAAGGTTAACATCAGGTTCCAGTCTAGTCATCGCACACTGACAGTCCTTTTCTTTCCCAGAATGCCGAGCTCCTGAGCAGCCTTGATTCTGCTTCTGTCCGGATCTTCAAACCTCTAAACTTCCCGGCCGTCCCTGTGCGGCTCCCACCGATCAGCCCGCAGCTTGCCAGCACCCCGCCCGTCTTCGGCGCTGCCCCGGCCTCCAGCCACACATCCCTGCCTCTGGATGCGCCCCACATGGCCACCATCTTGGAGGACCCCAGCCTGGACTCCCACCTGGACGAGGAGGAGCTGCAGGAGGCGTTCGGACGCCCACCTGGAGGTACTCGGCGTTCATTTGAGGACCTGACGGACAGAAACCCGATGAGACGCAGCGACAAGGCGAAGCTGTTCAGACTTCAGAGACAACATCAGATCGACAGCAAGGAGACTCAGTGCTGAGAGACGCTGCCAGGGGGCGCTGCTGCCCCTCATCTGCTCCTTAAAGCTGATCCCAGAACGCGCCTCCAGCCGTCTCAGGTAACACAATGGAGCCATTTTCAAACACAGGCTGGTGTCGATTTATAACCTGTTTAATTTAATCTATTTCTTAAAATAATTTTATGATCATTTCTTTGTGTTAGTCACTCATTTTCCCTTCTAAAAAGGTACAACTTTTAAATTTGCACTTCAGTGGTTGAAAGGATACATTGAAATTTTAGCATTTTTCATTATTTGATATAAAAATATAATTTTTTCCTGATTTCATCTGAATGTTAACATCTGCTATACCACCTCCAGGTCCAATATTTTCAAAATTAAAGCGCAAATATTTCAACCAGACATCAGTTCCAATAAAGACGACAAATCCTGTTTGGGTTTAAAACCAGGATCTGGTGAGATTTAAAACCGTTCAGCATGGGAGACGTGAAAGTGAGCGAAAAATTACATTTAAATTTGCTTGCTTCAGCAATTCCAGTTTACATACAGGAACACATAAGATTTGCCTAAAGATAATGAAATAAATCATAACAAACCAAACTGCTATGATTTATTTCATCATCTCAAGATAATGAAATAACCAACAATTCAGTGTTTCATTAAATACATAAAATACTAAATTATAACAAGATGTTCTTCAGGAATAGACTGTTAGCAAAAATAAGCAAGAATGAGGCTTTATGTTGACATATTGAAACTTATGACAAAACAAGCTCAAAATCTCAAATCTAAATAATTTCAAAAAGAAATATCATCTACCAACTGATAATCCCCATAAAGCCTAGAGCTCATCACCAAAAAAAAGTTACATTTACAAAAATTAATTTGAACCAGAAAATCTGGGATTCATAAATCAAAAATGTGAAGGTTTCCTCTTTAAACTTTCAAAATCACCTCAACAAATATTCCCCAAAATTAGAGTTCAGCACATTTAAGCCTGAATTACTGCAAAATTCATATTTTCTCATTTTCACGATGAACGTGAAAGAAAAAAAACCCTGCATTTTTATAAAGTTTTGCAAGATATTTTACAGAAAATATTTATTTTTACAAGATTTAAAACAGTTTTTGGGACTAAAGTTAAAGTTTTCTTTAACAGGATGGTGCTTTTTATTCATGTTTTTTAAAGTTTGTATTTCTCTAAAGCAAATGATACTTTAGAGAAAAAGACAATTAAAAAAGCAGCAAAACTTTAGAAACAAATTTAAATATGGTCGACATTTTTAAATATCCTGTAAACTGTTTTGTTTGAAACATAAAGACTTGGACAAGTCCAAATTAAAACCAAAGAATTAGACCAAACTTTACAGTTTTGGTGAAAAAAAAGTGCTGTATATTTCTTTTATTGTATTAAATTGTTAAAGTGTTAAAACCACCTCTGTCAGTATTTTGGGATGTTGTGTTTTTGTTGTTTTAATGTGTTTAAATGTTCAAAAACTGCAGCTTTTACATGAAAAATAAAAGTGACTGTTCAGAAAGCCTTCTGCATGTTTTCATTTGACAGAAAAAGCTTGGAAATGGATAGAAAAGCTTTAAAATTCAGCTGAAGAGTTTGGTTTATCTAAAATTAGAAAAAAATAGCATAAACTGAAAAAATGTGTTTATCATTAAATTAACAGACAATTCCTAACACATTTACATATCAGGTGTTTTTTCATAAACTTTAGAAATACGCTGATCAAAAGTAATAATGAAATATGTAAACATATTTGTATGTGGTCTGAAACCTTTGTATTGCACCACATTTCCATTTGTTGTGGTTCTAATCTCACCAAAATAACTGAAGGTTCCTACAATGGATAAATATGATTTATCCGAGTTATGTATCCCTTACACTCAGAGCTGGAAAATGTGCAAAAAAATATTTTTCTTCCACAGTTCTATAATTCCAACAGGTCAATTTTAAATAAAATACATAGTTAATAAGACACTACCTGTTCCAGAACAAATTTAAATAAATAATAACAGGAATTAATGAGATTTATTTTCAAAAATTGTCAAACTAAACACTGAATTTCCTGTAAGAAAAGTAGGACTAGTCAGAGAAATCTCACGAAATTAGTTTTATTTTGTACAAAAACAAAAACAATCGTTCTGGACATCTGACAACAGCTGTGCTGTAAAAAAATAATCTGCTGGAGTAAAGGGGCGTGGCCTGTCAGAAGACAGGCGTGAGGGCCTCAAAGAGTCGATGGATGGCGACTTCAATCATTTCCCTCAGAGGCTCGTCGTCCGGACACGTCACCGCCTGCATGATCAAATTCATTCAGTTGTTATAAAAATGCTATTTCAAATATGACTAAAAAGAAATTTGACAACAAAATGTAATGCCTTCAAATTGGGTCTCTGTCTTTTTAAAAACTCTGACTCTTTCTGAAACTCCGCCTTCAGGAAGTCGTCCCAACATGGCTCCTCTATTAACCCTTTAAGTTTTTGCCAGCGCTGCTCTGAGAAGTGGCCACTATAATGAGCTCAGCTGTTTGCTAATTGCTGCTGGCTAGTCTGAAGGAGCTGAATGGGGAAGGAGCTGTGTCCTCGAAGACGGAGCTAGGTTGCCATGGAGATTAAAACATTTCTCAAACATGCATGAAAGAATCAAGGCAACACTGCAGGAATATCTTTGAAGGGGGAATAACATAACATGATGTAAAGCTCAAAAAAGTAGATTTTATATAATAATAACTTTTAAAGTACTGTTTTTTTCATGTATGGACTGTATATGTTAACCAGGAGAAGTAATTTAAAGCAGATGTATTTATTGGTACTTCTGGCATTCTGTATTTTTATTCCTTTTGTATATTTTACATGATACTGCCCCTTTAAGGACACAGAAGTCTTCTCAGCCTGAAGAGGGCGCTGCTGTATTGAAACATTGACTTTTTTTGTACTCACTCTCGTCTCCGGGTCGATCGTTGCCGTGGCGCCGTCCACCGTCACAAACAAATTCCTGCTGTCTTTGAAATTCACGCAGTCGTCCCCGAACATGTCACTGCAACACAAAGCGCTCAGGTTGCTGCTCCAGTTGTCAGGCTTTTATTTTGAAAACAGCGGTTTGTGTGCCATGTGGACTCACTGCATCATGAGCTCCAGACGCTCCACAAACACCTCCATGTCGAAAGTCTCCTTCCTGCTGTCCAGGACTGAAAAACAGGCAAACAAAGGTTAGAGGCTCCAGCCGAGTCCCACAGCGTCCCCTGCAGGCGGTCGTGTTGCATTTACTGACACTTCTGGGCGTTGGGATTGGACTGGACCTCCAGAACCACAGTGGCGACAGCGTCTGCGTACATGTCGTTGAGCGGGTTGGCGACCCACTGAGGAGGAAACGGAGACATAAACAACCGGCTGCACTGTCAGAGAAAAACCTTTGTAAAATAATAATTAAACTTCATATCACATTAGTTAGAGAACATTACAAATACTATGCTAATTTCAAACCAACATAAAAATAGTGTTTTTAATTTAAATATTTGTTCATTGACGGTTTCTGTTTTTTCATGTAAGCAAGTAAATATGAAGATAAAACTAAATTAGTTGATTTAATACACAGAAAAAACTTCAAATAAATGTTTCAAATTCATATTTTACACATTATTTATATTTATAATTTTCTATGTACATGAACAATTGTAAAACAATTTTCTGTACTTCCTTAGCAGACTTTTAATAATTTTTTATATATATTTCTTTTATTTTTTAAAAATGCAAGTAAAGTATATGTTAACCAAAGATAAATAATAATAAACAGATGTATTTTTGTACTCTGAAATTGATTGCCATTTTTGGCTCTTCTGGCATTCCATATTTTTATTGCTTTTGTATATTTTGACTTTGAGGATATCATTGTGTAAAGTGATACCCAAACTATAATCTTAGGTTTTCTATTACTAAGTATGTCTCAGACCTCCAAATTAAAATTTAAGCCTTTAAAACACAAAGACCAGAAATACAAAATATTTACTATTTGTCACAAAATTATCCATCATATGATGCAACTTCTAAATAAGGATTTAAAGAAAGAGAGAATAGTCTGACCTCCAGCAGCACCATGCCGGCTTCATGAACCAGCGTGATGCTTTCAAAGATCTTCACTGTGATTTTCTCCGTTTTCTCCATCTGCTGCACGTCACCTGCACAGAAAACGCCGCAGGTGAGACTGAGCCTCCTCAGTTAGAGTAAAGCAGGTTTAAAACATGGACAACATGTTTGTCAGTCAGAAAAGAATCAGAGTAAAAGAGGCTTTTAGCATAAAGCGTCTGGAAATAAAAGCTCAGGTGAGTTTCTGTTTTACCTGCCAGGTTTCTCAGCTGGCTCACCAGCAGGGAGATGGGTCCGGTGAACGGGATGGCCTGAGTCTGGGTCACCATGCCAACGGACAGATCCGTGTAGTCTGGACAGAGAGGGAACCAAGCAACATGAACGCACCACGCCGCGATGCATTCAGGGACACAGAACTGCAGGAAAAACTAAAACTGAAGGAACAGAAACTACTACTTACATCTTAAAACCAGCTTTTGTAAGTTTGCATTTAACTTCTCAAAAGTTAAAGTTTGTTCAGTATTGTGGCCGTTCAAAGTCAAGAAGAACTAGTTCAAAGTTCAGTTCACTAAAGGTTAACAGTAACTAACCACCAACTACAAAGCCTGAAAAAGACAAACAATAAAAAAGTTTTAAATAAATAAAAACGCTTAGCCTGGTGGGGATGAAAGGAAAGCCTGGTGGCCCGCCAGGCTGACGGTACAGCAGGTGAAACTCCGCCCTCATCTTACTACTGTTGATGTGAGGAGCGGCCATTTTGAAAAGTAAAACCGGCCGTACAAAACGTAACTGGAGTTGCTCTTAATTTCCCAGTAGGAAATCCGACGTCGTAGGGCGTTCCTGTTGATTTTTCCAACTGGGAAGTCTGAAATCCCAGTTTAGAGTGCAACTTGCATGCAGCATCAGCTCTGTGATTGAACTGGACAGTTACTTACTGGAGAGGTCATCTGGGGTCATGATGTGGTAGTTAAAGTTCCTCTTGACCAGGATCCCGGAGACCCTCTGGCCCTGAGCGCACTTCTTGTCTGCGAGTGCACCCATCACCTGCAGCAAGGCATGCTGGGAGTTAAAACGCCGTCGGATTGCATTGCGTATTTGCGAAGACGCTGAGACGAACCTTCGCCAGCTTCTCTCCTCTGAAGGTGAGCGTTACGGCCTCGGTGTTCCTCGGGTTGTGGACCTCGATGTGGACCTCGTCATTGTCCTCATACTCCCGGATCAGAGCCGCCTTCAGTCGGGCCATCTCGTTCTGTTCGCCATGGACCAGAATCTGCAGGATCAAACGAAGACCAATCAGCTTTTTCATTTGGACTCAGATCTGGACGGAGCCGGGAACCCAGATTACCACATGAGGAGGTTTGAGAGCTCTGATGAACTCGCTGGTCTGCTGGTAGTCAGTGTGAGCCGAGAAGGAGATGTAGTCCACAGACATCTTCAGAGGAAGCTTCTGACCCGACATGGTGGTGATCTCCTCAGGTTCAGTCATGATGTGCTGTGACACAACAGCACTTTGTCAGACGTGACAACACATATCTACCACAAGAGGAGCTCTTGCACCAGCAGCTTCAGCCAAACCTTTGAGCTGATTAGGCGTCTAACTCAGTGCATCATTATAACCAGTGAGTTTTATCTGAGCTCTAATGTGGGTTAAAAATGGCACAACTGAATCTCAGCAGACATAATGCTGCTAACCTCCGCTAACTGATATTAGCAGGCCAATTTTTAGAGTTGTGCTTTAGCTAGCTTTGAATGGCTTTAGCTTCCACTAAATACTGTGTTTGCTTTAGCATTAGTGGAACTAATATTTATTAGTGCTTTGGGTTAGCACAGCTAGCTTTTCAGTCCTATTAGAATCTATATCTCTGATCAGGATCAGGAGTTCTTGTCTGGATCACCTTGGCCAGCGTTCCCTCCACGCAGTACCCAGCGATGATGACGCCGTTCCTCCTGTCGGTGCACCAGCTCTCAAACAGCTCTCTGGAGAGTCCGCTCTGCATCATACCAGGCGACGCCATCACCACGCTGGGGCCGATGTCGTCAAAATGATCCATGCTCTGGAAACAAAAAACACAAACACAATCAGTGATTGGTCGAGCCACAGCTGGACGGCGTACTGAGCGCGCTCAGTGACCTTCAGGTTGCTGATGTGCTTGAAGACAAAGGGGTTGTTGACGTTGATGGCCTTGCGGATTTTGTCGTTCATGGCGTTGATGTAGGTCTGGTAGACGGCCATGCACTTCCTGGCCAGAGACGAGGCGTAGTAGATGGGAATGTCGTGGAGCTCCGGATGGTTCTGCCAGTACTCGTCTGGGTCAGAAGCAGATCCATATCAGTCAGACTTACAGAACCGCCGTATGGTAAGAGGATGCAATGGAGCTGGACTCACCCAGGATGAGCAGCAGCTCCTGGGCTCGTCCCAAGGCGAACACGGGGATCAGGCAGCGGCCCTCGCGGTTCACGATGTCGTGCACCGTGTTGCAGAAGCGAGCCTCTCTCTCCTCCCGTTTCTCATGGATGTGGGTTCCATACGTCGACTCCTGTCGCACAAAAACGTCTCAAATGTTCCGGTACATTTTCATGACACCTCTAGATATTCTCAGGAAGGTTAGTCACTGAAACTGCCTGAAGCCTCACCTGAGTCTGTTTCTTTACAAACAGCCACATTCTCCTGGCTTCCCAGGTTGGACCTTCAACGTTTATTAGTTTTATTTCGTTTTACCATTAGCTTCCACTAAATGCTAGTTGGTATAGTGCTTTAGCATTAGCTTCCATCAAATACCATGGTGATGTAGCGCTTTAGCTTCCATCAAGAACCATGTTGGTATAATACTTTAGAGTTAGCAAAGCTCTAAAACCAAATGGAAATTATTTATAACTCGGAGGAAGTTAGGAAAAATCCACAGATATTTAATAACAGAAAACTGACTTCAATCCAGAAAACCCTCCAATGAGTCTGAATTAACAGCATTTATGTAAAGCATAGTGGGTCAAAACTCCTCCACAAGGATGTTAAAGACTCATTACTAGTTATAATGAAGATTTGTGCGACAAAAAAGCAAAATATAAGTCATCATTGACAGAGCTTTGGGCTACATTCAACACTGGGGGGCACTATACTGTAGTGTGGCACAGATTAAATAGAACAGCTTTAACAGAAGCTTCAAAATGGTTTTAAACAGTTTGAATTGGTGACGGGTTTCAGGGAGCTGCTTCAGTCTGCTGACTCACTGTGATGAGGATGTCTGGCTTCACGCTGGGGATCTCCGCCGCCATCAGGTGTCTGTCCTCCTGCCGGGAGAAATCCCCGGTGTACAGCAGCTGCACAAAAACACAAGCACTTAGAGAAGGAAAATCTCTGCTCCCATTAGTCACAGTGCTTCATATTCACTCCAACTTTTAATATTTTTATAGACGGACCTTGACGCCGGCGATCTCAATCATGAACATGGCGGCGCCCAGAACGTGGCCGGCGTGGTAACACCAGAACTTGATGCCCGCCACTTCTTTCACCTCATGGAAGTTGATGGTTTCGATCTTCTCCATGCTGTCCTCCAGGTCCGTCTCAGTGTACAGCATGTCGTCTGCCGAGATGTTGCTGAGAGAGAGAAAAAAAATCTGATCATTTCCAACGATCAAAGGATACACAGTTTCTGTTTGAAGGGTTATTTTGATCAGATCAGAAGAACTCCAGGTTATCATTCACCAAGACTTTTTCTTCCATTTCATACTAAATTTCCATTAGAAGAACCAGAATTCACTTTACTGACCAAGTTTGTCTACATGAACAGTGGTGGTCCTAGCAGGAATGGTGCCCTGGGCATGATTCTACTTTTGTCCCCCAAAACAATTAAAATGCAAGAAATTAGTTTATTTCCCCCCAACAGAAAGCAGGTAAACTAGTCCTGAGTTTCCCAAACATTTCAGTCTATGACCTCACCAAAGATATGATTAAATATGGAGTGAAATAATTATACATATTTTCAAATAAATTTATTTTATAACAAATATTTATTAATTTTGTTATTTGAAAATTATATTAAATTTTTTAAACATTTAATAGTATATTTATTTATTTTGAGATATTTTTTATATATGTTAGCCCCTGAACTCACCTGACTTTGACGTAGTCAGACAGCAGCCAGCGGTAGATGGCCTTGGTGGCGTGCGTCATGAAAGTACGTCCCTTAAAGCTGGTCTTCTGCAGGAACCAGGGAAGCGCTCCACAGTGGTCCAAGTGGAAGCTGAAAGAGGACAGAGCTGTAGCACCGAGCAAACTGGCCAAATATCTACCATCCACATCACCGCTGCTGCAGGTCTGCAGAGTTCTGATCCTGGTTTCCTGAACTCACTGGCTGATGAGCAGCAGGTCGATCTCAGCCGGGTCGATCAGGTCGATGTAGGGCAGAGCATCCATCCCCTCCAGACCAGGATGGATCCCACAGTCCAGCTGGAGGTAAACACATGTTTTACAATCTGGGGTTTTCAGTTTGTCCGGGAAATAACAAGAAAAACAGAGTTACCATAATTTTTCTGCCTTTGAACTCCAGGATGATGCACGACCGTCCAACTTCCTGACCTGCTCCTCTGCACACAAACGCACCATGAAACCATAACTTTCATCCAGATTACATATATCGCTTTAAAAAGAAAAATCTGACTTTATAGTCTTCAGTTTGAATTACATACAATCAAAGAATGGTATTAAACAAGTTAAAGTTAAACTGGGGGCGGAAGGATGATTTCAAAGCATTAGAAAAATAGGACTAATTTGTGTGTCAAGACTACTAAAAATATAATCACCAAACTTTTACTGGTCACCGAATTGAAAAGATTATTCTTATTCTTATTTATAAAATCAGTACATAATGTGTCTGGGGACATATATCCGATAAAATCCTAAAAGTTGTGTTTTGTGAATGGAGTTCGGTGAAGGAGAAACGGACTCGTGGATTTAAACTCACAGCGGGCGGATCAGCAGCTGGTCGCTTTCCTCCGCAGGAACCGGCGCGTCCGCTTTACGCTTAGCCGCCATGTTTACTGTAATAAACTAAACAAGACGTTTAACTAACAAACAAATTCATCACTCCGTTACTTTCACCACAACTTCAGAACGGTGGCACTTCCGGTCCCTTCTCAAATCAGTCCGGTAAGTACAACTTCTAGATTCTCCAGTTCCACGAATAAAGAACGACCGTAGATTTGTTTTTGTCGTTGTGACACTTTATAACTACTAAACCTTAAAATTCCTGCAATCTTACCCAAAATACTTAATAATAAACTCTATTTAAAAAACGACAACGTGCAACTCAAACATAAATGTCATCGTTTGACGCGCTGTTAACAGCATTTAAGTTAATTCGCGTCTGCAGTCTCTTTAGAAACTTGAATTTCAAAATTAAAATGAAAACTGTTCAGTAGATCCACGGTGAACACTGAAGTGTCCCCAATAACAGACGGAATCTGAGTGTGTGCTATTCACAATATAACCTTGAATAAACTGAAAAAATGAATTTTTATGTCCACACATTTATTTTCTAAAAATATATGCTTTAAAAGTAGCTTTAGCATGCAATTGTGGACTGGAAAACACAACAGCTGTCTGAAGTTTTATCTTTCCCCTCAACAAAACTGACAGTAATAAACCAAGAAATGAGAATTTTTACACCGGTTCTGTCAGAGGAAAAGTGCAGGAAGGCTAAAAGCCAAACACTTAGAAACACACACAGAAATAATTGTTTATTCATACTAACAAAAAAATAATGTTCTGAAAAATTAGGGAATACATCTATATCAATAAAATAAGTGGAAAAAATTAAAATTATAGCCTACTTACCTGAGGACAGTGTATTATGTTGGAGTTTAAAAAGAGAAGTAGTTGGGTAAATTTTTTTAAAGTTTTTTTTTCTATACTGAAAAGCAGCAGAAAACAATCAGAAATTAAACACTAACTTTACTTTAGTTCTGAGTAAAAATGTCTCTAAATGACTTTGACAGAAATCGTTCTTTCGAGTTTGATTTTCCAAACTAAACAGATTCAGTTTTGTGCTCATCTGACTTTGACTCATGTTTGCTCCACTAAATGTTTTTCATAAGAAGGAAATTCTCCAACAATGTAGCAGAATATTATGTAGTAAAAACCAAACCAAACAGAATCCCCAGTTACATCAAAGTGTCTTTATTGAAGAGAGAAAACAACAAAATCTAACAGATGTTTTGCCCTCCTTGACCCTATTGTTGAATCTCACCGCCGGTTTTTCTGTCGAGAAAATGTTGAAATATTTTACATCTTTTCCACTTTTTGACCTGAAGCATTAAGATACAAGATCGACTTCGCTGAAGGAGTCATTTCATCGGTTTGTTTGAGATCGTCTTCCAACCATCGAACAGTACAGCTTATTTTTAACCAATGAATGTTTGCATTATGTAGCAAGAATGAACCAAAACGTTTTACCTGGAGCTGATAAAAATTCTCCAACCTACAAGAAGACTTGTGTTTTTATTGGTATTTGCTCTAATGAGCATCAACAGTTACATTTTTTGAACTCTTAATTTTTAAAATTTGGAATACCTGCAGATGTGTTGCACATTCAGCAGACGTAATGCGCCCAAGTCTGCATATTTACAGGGAACATACGTGTAGACGCAGCGTTCCTGCCGTCTGCCTCCAGGCTGAAGCTCCACAACTTTCATCTTAAACGTTTTCAAAAATATTCCCAGGACTCAAGTTGATTTAAAAATACATTTTTCAAAGTTTAAACAAGGCACAAACATAATTTAGAGATGCAAACAATTGTCCTGCAGCGTTCAGCACGTTGGATAAAATAAACCTTTCGGAGTTTCAGATATTACACATCAGGTCCGACATAAAGCCAGAGGGTCGTTTATGATCCAGTTTGAGTTTTTTTCCTGGTCACGTTCAGTCGGACCTCCGGTGGAGAATGTTAACTCTTTACAGGACTGATCACTCAGTGATAAAGTGAACAAAGGTGACGGGAAACGCTCCCTTTCTGTTTGGTTCTCCTTCAACGTGGCCGATCTGAAACACAAAGGAAACGCTGGTTACGGAAACTTCATTAAGAAATCACACAAAAAGCTAAACTAGCAAGAGAAACAGTAAATTAAAATAGATAGTATAGAGTAGACTTAAAAACCATTGCTTGTAAACCTTAAAATATGTTAAAAGTGGCAAGAAATGGTTCAGAAAAATGAATCATGCATAAAATATTTGCCATATTCCTGCTCTGTTTCAAGTTGAAACCAAATATTTACATACACTAATTAAAACGACACAAGTCATACATTTTAAGAGACAGTTATCCCTGATGCTGACCAAACGTATGTAGACTTTTGAAATTAAGGAAAACTAACAGAAGTTTCTAAAAAAAGTTCTCAGGTTTTCTGTTATTTAGCAAATCTAAATTATTTTGGTGATTCTAAGCTAAAACAAGTTTGTAAGAGCATTGCATCTGAAAAGTAACTTCATACATTGAACGTGTTAAGGGTTTATTTGTCTTTCCTCAGCAACCGATCTTTAGTTGACAACAGTGATACGAGTTTAAAGACCAATGAACCCCAGACTTGGTGCGTTTCCTTTCCTGGAGGTCACAGAAACTCACCCACCACTCGCTGTCCTCCTCCCCCTCCACCACTATCACCTCCCCTTCGTTGAATGTCAGCTCGTCTGGATTGTCAGCAAAGCAGTCATAGATGGCCTTCACCCTCTTTGGCTTTGGCTTCTACAGAACCACAGAGATGAGGCAGGTCAAAGTTCACACTGAGGTTCAAACACCACAAATAATTTCACATCTGGAAGGTCTGAGGACTCACAGAGACGGTGGTTCTGGGTTTAGGTGCAGGAGGAGCTGGACTTTCAGGAGACCTAACACCTAGAAAGGAGAATGGAAGGTTGTTGGTGAATTAATAGCTAATAAAGATTAGCTAAATGCCACCAGAACCCTAATGCTACAGGAGGTACACTGACCGCACACTTTATAGGTACACCTGTTTACTAGACCGTCTTATGACACACGATGTGTCCAAAATGAGGAATTTGAGCAGAACAAATGCCTGATTGGCATTGGGTCCACCAATGGGTAGACCCAATGCCAATGGGTTTACCCATTGGCATTGGCAATGGGTCATTGGGTCAATGGGACCCAATGACCCATTAGCATTGAGTCAATGCCTAATTGACTCATTGGGTCAATGCATCTTCCTTCTTGCTCCAAAGGAAGAGCAGGAAGAGATCTCTAAACAGATTGTGTTCTGGGTGTTTGGGTGGAAGAACGAACGGAGTATAGAAGAACAAGCCAATGTTCTGAAATCCTTCCATCCTGAACAACAACTACTTTGAGGTGTTGACTTGGTCTCGTAATTCTCCACATCTGAAATCAATCAGGGTTGACCTCTGGAGACAAACCTCACAACTTCCAGGACTTAAAAGATTTACCAAAGTAGACCTTTCAGGGTCAGAGTGAATCCAGACCCTAGTGGGTCTGGACTCCTTAAGGGGCAAAGCAGGACCTTGCAAATCCAAGGATGTTGGTCTAAATGTTATTGAAGAGGGAAAAGCAAAGAGGTTTTTCGTTACCTGGTTTGTTCACAGATGCAGTTCTGACTGGAGGTCTTTGAGGAGCCTGCTTCTCTAACCTGAAACCAACAAAAATAAAGTCAAACTTATTTTCATTCCAAGTCCAAGTAGAGTGTCAAGTCTATGGAAAAGTTCAAGTCAAATCTAAACAAGTTACAGTTAACTAAGTCACAAGGCTTTGACGGGCATATCGTAGTCTGGACTCAAGTCTTACATTTCAAGTACTCTCATGTCTTTGAGGGGAAGACCAAGTCGAATCTTTGTGGGCCAAGTAAAGGTCAATTCCCACATCTTTAAAGGACGAGTTACAGTCTTGTCTTACGTCTGTGTTTCCAACTCCAAGTGGAGTCTCTTATCTTTGGGGGCAATTCCAAGTCAACGCTCAGGTGTTTGAGGACAACTTCAAGTAGAGTCTCTCTTCTTCTAGACGAACTCAAGTCTTAAGTCTTTTGTCCACATGTTCAAATCATGTACATGTCAACTTCCAATTTGTTCAAACTGGAACCAAACTGTCAATCTTTTCTCATACTTAAGTGATGCGGTTCCTGGTGGTCTGCTGGGCTGGTGCCTGTCCAGAGGCGGGGTCGGAGGTTGAGGTTTGTAGTGGGGCGGCGATGTGAGCGGCGGTCCCGGTGGACGTCCAGCTGGTGGAGGAGGTACAGGAGGCAGCGGCGTGTTTTTGGCTGACACGTTCTTGGCATCAAACCTGCCAGATCTCCTAATTACAGGAGGAGGAACCGGAGGAGGAGGGACAGCTGGGAGCACTGGGAGAGGAACACCAAACAGGTCAAATTTCTCTCCATTTCCTTGAATCAAAGATGGTGAATAAAACTGACGAGATGCTCACCATACATGGAGGAGTTTGAATCAGAGTTCGGAGGGTTAGACGGGTCAGAGGATGAACGCTGTCTTCCTATTGTTTCTACTACAGCCGGTTTACCGACACCCGGTCCTCGGTGCGGACCTCTGGGAGGCAGCGGCGGGGTCGGCCCCGGCGGCGGCAGGACCCCCTCCATCATTGTGCCGTACGTCTCGTTGCTGATCATAGAGCTTGGGATGGGAGGCCTTTGCTTGGCTTTCAAAGCGATGTCGTGCGCCAACGCTGAAAGGTTGGACTGCATGGCGCCGGGAACGATGCAGCTGACCGGACGGTCGTCACGTCGGGATGTTTTCAGGATCGGCTGCAAACAAACAAATCCCAAAGGGTGTTAACATCCTGAGTCCCAAACAGGAGACGCCATCGGCGTGTTAAAATGGCCGACCTTGTCCTCTAACTCGTCCTCGCTCTCATCCAGCTCCTCGTGTTGGAGACGCCACTCATACTCTACGTGAACATGGACGTTAAACTTCCCCGTCTGAGCCTCAGTCAGCTGGAATATGAAGCATGATGAGATGTAAATGACACGTCACCCAGAATGCTCGAAAAAAATCTATATGAAAATAAGACAAAGACAGATTTGGTATTTCTGTATGAACTCCGGAGAGTCAGTAATGACTCTGTTGTTACTCAGGACTGGTTTGGTTCTTATTTATCGTTTTTAAGACTCTGTTTTCCAAATTAATTTCACTTCAAGTCCTTTAGTACCTCTTAAAAAGTTTAAGTTGCAAAACTTTCAGTTCTGCAGAGCTGTTCAAAATCATTAAAGTCCTTATTGTTGAATTGTTACAACAGTTAAAAACATCAGAGCTGCAGACGGGTTTTTCTCACACCACATTCACTCTGAATACTGGAAAGTTTCACATAAAGTGTTGAAAAATTAATTAATTTCAGATCATTTTTAACTGAGAAACTTGAAGTTTGAGTTTGTAGGGGATGTGACTTAATTCTGACTGGTTTCTAATTTGCCACCAACTTTAAAACAGAATGCCACCAAGTTGGATTCTAGCTTTGGGAACCACGATGTAAAACCAGAAAAATAATTTGTTTAACCAGTAAAAGCTCACCAGCTCTTTGCACTGGGAGTGTCCCAGGCGTTTAGCGATGTCTAGAGGCGTTTCTCCTGCTTCGTTTGCTGTGGAGACAAATTTAGTTGTTCATTCAGAATCAATATTTTGGTTTATTCTGACAGGAAGCATCAGATACAAGCAGCTCTGTTTATAAAAAGACATGAGCTCCAGTGAAAGACGGTTTGGTGAAACTTTTCAGGGTCTCTGAAACTGTGAAAGATTCGTGCTAGAACTGATCAGAAAAAATATATAAGAATAAACATGATGATTGACCTTCTGACTGGATTTAAGCTGATCTGGTTTTAAAACATGTTAACAAGAGGAAAGAAACAAATTAGTTTTTTGTGAACTGAAATCACAGAAAGATGAAAAATCTTACAATTTTAAAGGAATTTCATGGATTTTTCTGCTTTTTTAAATCCATTTTCCATTATGTTAAAATGACTTTAATAGCAAATTCATGTGGAAAGAAAACATTCTCAGTTTCTCTAACTTGCTGATTATCTGATTCTGATTGAGTTGCTGGTTTTCAGCTTCTTTTTGCTCCTGCTTTTATAAAAGGATGAACATTTTGATGCAAAGTGATGCATTATTTTGGTGCATCTGTCTCTTTATTTAGATTTCTGCCAACTGATTAGAGCAAACCAATGATGCCTCTCAGCTCAAAACCTGAAGCTGCAAAGTTTGTAAAACAGAAATGACTCCTAAAGCCGATTCGGCCATATTTCCATAAGCAGAAGTCGTTTCACTGGTAAACAGTAAAATGAGCCGTTTGAGTCTTACTGATGGAAACTGAAGCTCTCCCCCTCAGCAGCAGCTTCAGACACTCGCTGTTGCCCGTCAGGCAGCAGTAGTGCAGCGCCGTGCTTCCTCTGGCCGTCTGCTTGTCCAGGTTGCCACTGAAACACAGTCAGAGAGGTCAGAGGTCACAGAAGCAGCCGAGAGGGCCCGATAGTCGGCCGTTACCTGTTCTGAGCGAGGAAGTCGACGATGTGGAGAGAGTTTCTGTCCACCACTCTGACGGCCAGGTGGAGCACCGTCTCTCCGTTTTCCTGACGGACACGAACGCAGCAGTGAAACACAGAGCAACAATACGCTGCATTTTAACAACAACGCAGCAGTAAAATCAAAGCTGTGGCCTGGAAACTTGAAGGCTTGTGAAAACAAAACGATTCAGAAACCTGCAGAGAAACAGAAATGACCTGAAAACCAAAATCAAATGAAAACTAAGTATATAAATATTAACTCATATATGCAATAAAAATGGTTTATTTAGCCTTATTGTGTTATTTTGTAATTATGTTAGTTATATAAATTATTTTTAGTTTGGTCGTAACTTTATATTTCGGTCCGTCTTATTATACATAGTCCCAGGTGACATCACATTTTGTAACTAAACAGCCATCTTGTCAGGTGGTTGCTATGGAGTTACCATGACAACAATGAACAAGCCACAAGCTTAAAACGAGCTCTCGACTCGTTCTTAACTTCTCAACAGTATTTAGATATTACAGCGATTGAATATTCTCCTGACGTCTGTTGAATGATAAGATAAATATCAGTGGTATTTACTGGTATTTACTTGTATTTACTGCAGTACTTACTGCTGAATTAGCAAAATTAGCTTAGCTAATGTAGCTTCTATCTGCTAGTCAAGACAGAGGAGAATAAACTCTTCCTGTTCATTAGGTAGTGAACTATATCGCAGTATGAGGTCGGAGGCAGCTTGTCTACATCGTCTTGCATGTTTTCCTTCTCCGTCTCATACTGATCAATCCCAACAGCAGCCATTTTGTTCATGTATCATTCTTTCCCACATTGGTCTACATATTTAGCTTTTGTTTGCCTCGATGGGTCCGCTATGCGTTGCCTACTAAGATGGCACGGATCACTTCCAGTTCAGGGAACCACTATGTATCAGTTGTTCTCTGGCTGTCTGGCTACACACAGCGGCGTGTTGTGAACATCCTCCCCTCCAGTTGGTGAGTATGTGTTCCTACGTGTTCGTCGGCCTGTGGGAACGCCTCCATCAGGTCCACGCCCTCGGCGTAGACCTGGATGAGCGACAGGATGTCCCGTTTCCGGACGGCCTCGTACATCGCCTTCAGCCTGGACTGGGCGTCGGCGCTGAACTTCAGGGCGAAGCGTTTCTCCGTGTACTTCGCCGTGATGTAGTCCTTCCTCATTTGCCTGGAAAAACCCGCAGACGGCGTTAAGATCCTGCAGCTTCTCAACAGAACAGCACCAGCAGAACCTACATGTCACTCTTTGGGTCCGGTTTGGTTACGCCCTCCAGATCTGCCTCCATGATGTCGTTGAAGTTGGCATTTCCCACATTCTTTGCCAGCTAAAACACAAAGAGCAGAAGAAGACGATCAGCGGTGACCAGATCCGTCTGATCCAGGAAATGAAGCCTGTTGGCCTGAATCAGCTGATCATCTGCTGTTGAAAACAGGATTTTCAGATACTGTCAGAGCATTTTTAGGCATGAAACTTCTTCTTTTCTCCAGTTTCCTTATTTTTGGAGAACAAAATATACCCTGTGTGCTGTAAATATTTAATTCCTGATAAATTTCCCTCTTTTGTTTGACAAAAACAACCTGGAAACAAACTGCTAGACCATCTTCCCTTTTCATTGAACAGTTATTTGGGCAGCTAGCTTTAACTTAAACATACCAAAGACTCACTACTGCCCCTCTAATAGCAGAAAGGAATCATTCTTTCTGCTAAATAACTGTCTAGATCAGTTATTTAGGCTCCATATTCATGTTTCTGTGCAAATGTTTACATTTTCATGTAAATTTGTTAAGTTCTGCAATGTTTTGTGAGTATTGGGGTTTACAAGGCTACAGGACTTTTTGTCAACTTGCAAAAATAAAGTCAAAATATTTGCAGAGCAAAATCGCAATTTTACCAGAAAAACATCTGAAATTATGAGAAAAAAATAGTTTTAGTAAGAAAAAAGCTTGGATAAAAGAGTTTCCTTATTGACGTGATTCTTTCTTCAGAATAAATTATTTGCACAATTGTCCCAAAATCAGACTGATTATAATTTGATGCAGTTAAAAAATGAAGTATTTCCTCATTTTTTAAAGCCAATACCAAAGTATAACTTCACAAGTCAATCAATAATCCTCATTTGAGTTTATTATTTGTTCTTTTTAGTTCTCATAAAATTATAACTTCATCTCCTAATATTACAACTTTATTCTTGTATCATTTTGACTGTCTTCTTGTAATAGTATGACTTTTTTCTCATAATAAAGACAGAAAGCAAAATAAATTATCTGAAGTCCAAATTAACAGAAGCTGCAAAACACACTTATCAAAACAAGATGGCCGTCCTGGGCCATAATGAACTACGGAAACCTAAAAAATAGATTTTCCAAAAATTAAATCTTCAAAAACTAAAACTTTGATTTGAATTGAGTTAGAAGCAGCAACATTCAGAGACGTTGAACTGAGTCGGACTCACCAGCAGCTCAGACGTCCCCAAAACGTCCAGCTCCAGACTCTGGATCCTGGAGTAATGGACGCCCATCTCCCGGTGGATCCCTGAACACTCGATGCAGATCAGGACGCCGAGGTTGGTGGAGAGCCACGTTGGACCTGCGGTCAGGATGAGGAGGGAGAAGAATTATGAAAACATGACGGATCCAATCCAGAGCAGAGTTCGATTCATTTCAATGTTTCATTAGTTACTTTACAGGGTTTCTGTTTCAAAGAAAACATAACTGAAAAGTTCATTTATTTCAGTAATTCAGTTAAAAAACGTGAAACTAATATGTCTAATACATCCGCTCCACACAGAATTACATATTTAAGTGTTAAGTTCATTGATTACAGCAAACTGGGGATAAAAATGACCACATCAGAACCACAGAAAAGTATTTTGTAACAGAAAAGTTGGTCGCCTTTATTTTAGTTGAACCCAAACACAATAAATTCCACAGCACATCTACATGTTAAGAATGTCATAGTCAAGCTAGCATAGCTGAACTACTTCCCTGTCCCTCGCTTTTTTTTAAGCTAAAACATTTTCCTGACCTTTTTTTCTAGTTGTCATAGCGTTGACAATTAGTAGAAAGGCACTGCGTTCCTTTTTCTTTTATATATCACACATACGTTTAAGATTTAGCTCGTTATGTCGACAACTTGACAGCTAAAACCAATGCTAGTCATTGTTGGCTAGCAGTTTTTTGCCCTCCAGCAGTGAGGTGATGCTGCAACGTGTCTAAGGAAGTTTATTTGGTGGTAAATGTAACCGAATGGTGCAAAGACCCACTAGGAGCGTCGCAGTCGCAGCAGCTGTCGTTGCCATTCATCCTCTTCACCTCCCCGACGATGGCCTTGGTCAGCTCCTGCACGATGTTGCTCTCTCCTTCGTTCTGGTCGCCTTTGAAGGCCATGTTCAGAGCCTCCTCCTTGCTGTTCTGCAGCACCGACACCCAGCTGAAACACACAGGTTACCGTCAGAACCAACATGGCTGCCAACAACTGACTCTGGAGCGGGAACTTACACCTGACAGTCTGCCTCGTCTTCGGCCTGGAAGTGGTACGTTCTGTCGTCTGCGAGAGAGGAGCAAACAGATGAAAACATGGAAGTGGTGTTGGTCCGATGTGAGGACAGATCGGGTCTGCTGCGTACGTGAAAACAGGTCGAAGCTCTTCTTCTCGTCGGGATTCGTCTTCACCTGGCAGGTGAGCAGGTTGAGATTGGCTGGAGGTTTGTTGGGCTTTTGAACACAGAGAGACGAGACAAACTGAGCTTGATGGAGCATTACTACATCTATTAGACATCCCCAAAATCATTTCAAACATTTTTATGAAGACATTTGTAATGTACAGTTTAAATGAGCTTTGAAAATGAACTTTAGAGCTTCACACTGAAACACAACACAGTGAAACCTTAATGAACAAAGGGAGCTGTTGCCATTGAACGCAGCACATCTTTCAATGTATTCTTCAACAGTCCAATAACTTTGTGAAGTGAAAAAGTAAAGATTTGATGCACATGAACCCATAAATGTGTTATAGAACATATAGCTTCCAGGTCGGGCTGGACGATATGGCTGACAGAATTACCACGATAGAAATGCTTTAAATATATCAATAATTGTTGACATAAAATAATTTTTCCTCTCCTCCTTTTCCACTTGCTCTGTCCTGATTGGCCCCTTGACTCCTCATGTAAAAACTTCAAAATAAAAGGAGGAAGATGAAAAAGGAATAATAAATATAAACCCAAATAAAAGATCTTGATATTGAAAGCCCAGGGGGAGCCTTCTGATTGGACATGCAGGCAGGAGGGCGGGAGCTTTTCACGCAGGACAACCAATGAGACGAGAGGACTGGGAGGTCTTACCGTGCCGTGGGCGATTATCAGGAGGCCTTTATTGACGGAGCATTTTCTCTTCTGCCACACCTTTCTCAACCTGAGGAGGCAAAAACCACCTTCAGACCAAACACCAAAGAGTTTCAGCTGCTATTTACATGCTAAATGCACATTAAAAGCAGATAAATCTCGCTGAAATCAGATTTTGGATGGTGGAACAGTCCTGCAATGAAATGAAGAGGTCGATTCTCCAAAAGCAACATAAGTGACCAAGGAACGAAACCTTCATTTTTGGAGATGAAATGGAAGTGTTTGATTGATACATTTAAAAGAAAATCATGGAGCTCCCTTTTACTTTTTTCAGTTTTAACTGTAAAAAGTTTTAAATCATTTTTCTTTCCTTAATAATGCTCTACTATATGTTCATAAAATCCTAAAAAAAACACTAAATATTCTGGTTGTAAGGTGACAAAGTGTGGAATCACTTCTGCCTGAAACAAAAAGAAAATTGTAAAATGTAAAAGATGCAGGCAGGCTCTGGTAAGCAGGCTCTAGCCTCCATCTCTTCCTGTTGGATTCTGGGAGTTGGAGTTCACTCACCCCTCACTTTTCTTGTAAAGGAATCCAGAGTATTCGGTGCCGTGAGCTTTGTTTCCTTGAAGCTGATGGAGGTTGTAACCTACGCTCTGCTTCGCCTGAAGTTCCTGAGGTTCAAGCACAACTTCATCAATAAATCCTTAAAACAGAAACAATCTGTGAACATTTATTCTGTTTTTGCTTTTTTGTCTCACTGAAATCATTCAGATCACCAAAAGAAGTTTAATAAAAGACAAAGATAATTGAGCAAACACAAATGTTTGGCTAAATTCAACCAAAACGAATGCGTTAGCCTAGCATTAGCATAGCGTTAGCCTAACGTTAGCATAGCATTAGCCTAACGTTAGCCTAGCAAAATAAATGGCTCTTGGTTTTTCACCAGAGACAAAAGAGAAATCAACCAACCACTAAAATCTGACGCCACTATATTTTTGTTTGCATGTCGTGATGAAGGACGTTGCGCTCAGTGTCTTCTTCAGAGGTTTTTGTGTCGTTCTGGGTGCAGCGCCCCCACAGGTCAGGAGGGGAACAGGTTTTTTAATTTGTCTGGATGTAGTGAGAAAGAACCACAGCAGCTGCAAATATACAAATCTTACAATTTTGTTCCCAATCAAAGTGAATCTAGTGAACTATCAGGTGGAAAAATAATCTGTCTCTCGTTTGTTTGTGACCTTTTTTAGATCAGGTCAGGATGTGTCGCTGCTGGAGATCTTTTAGCCTACTTCATGCTGTCAGAGAGGATCTGTTTAAGTTTTTTCTTGCTTCTACGGGTCAAACAGTAACGAGACAGAGAAAAGCGAAACGTTAATCACCATTTACTTTGTTTAGGATTCTTTTTGATGTTTGTTTTATGATCTCAATCATTAATGTGAGACAAAAAAGCAAAAACAGAAGAAATGTGAAACAGAGAAAATCGTAATATGCGATAAAAGATGTTTCCACCTCCTTTTGCTCGGTGTGCAGCGACGCCTTCAGGACGTCTCGGAGCTGACTCAGCTGCTTCCTCTCTCCATCCTGAGTCTGTTTGATCTGAAATGAACAACAGAAAACATTTAAAGTCACATTCTGTGCAAAACTAAAAGCTTTAACATCCATCAGATTCCTCACGGCAGTCAGCTCTGTGCCCATCTTCTCCACGGCTGGTTTCAGATTCTCCACAGTTTTAAGTCCGTCCTGAAAAAAACTGCATCAAGAGCAAAATGTGCATATTGAGGTTATTATAGTTAACGAAAACTAACAAAATAACAAAAACTGAAACGGAGAAAACATTTTTGTTAACTGAAATAATAAAAATGGTAATTAATGGGTTGTCCGTCTGGCGACACTTACGCTTGTCCGCAAAATGACGACAGCAAAAGTTGGGAGAAAACACCAGAGTCAGCGGGTTGTTCAACAATAACTGAATACATGTTTTTATTTTTCTGTTAACCAATTGATGTAAATATAATTAAAATACTTGGACCTTTGAATTTTGCACCTAGTAATTAACAGCCACTATAACTAATAATAACTTAAACTAAACAATATTATCCTAATAACTAAAAAATTTGCAAACATATTTTAAAACTAAAACTAACTGAATTGGGCAAACAAAACATCACAACAACCCTGGTAAACATGATTTTATTTATGGAAAGCAGAGGAATTATTTTACACATAAATTTGTCTCTTCATTTTTGCAAAGAAACTGAAAAGTTTTAAACTATTAGTAATTTTTGTCATTTTTCAGGCTCTTACTTGCACTGAGCGTGGAAGTACTTGATGAGGTTCTGGAGGAAGTCGACACCTTTCTTCTGCTTGATCTCGTTCACCTTTAGCAGGTACTGCAGCGACAGAAGCAGAGATGAGAAAACTCGATAAACGATTGAATAAAACGACGTGGCTGCAGATTACGGATATTCTGGAATAAAATACTTTTAAAAAACCCGACTTCCTCCTTTCAGTGAACCGGGTTTAGATGTGAAAAGAGCCGATCTCTGAAGTGGTCACACAAACTGAGCTCAGAATGACGAATGACTCTTAAACCGTCCAGTTGGTTCTGCTCAGTACAAAATGACTAACAGGGTCTAAATACTCTGATAAGTTAAACTTAATATCCATAAAAGGCACTAAGTGAACAAAAGGCCCTTTTAAAACAATAATTTTTCATAAAATAGAAGACATTTCTCAGTTAGCTCATTTCATAGTTTCATATACGACCTATAGGGGGCACTGCTGAGTACAAACTGGATAAATAACATTGAAAATGTTTTTTATTTTAGTTTGAAGAAGAGAAAACCAACAAGGATGGTTTATTTTTTCTTGCTTCAGAGAACAGTGACCTAAAAACCGAGGAAAATGCAGAAGGAGGATGTGTAGCGTAACAAATCTGGGTAGCGTATTCGGTCCCCTTGCTTTCTTTCATTCCTACTTTATCAGATGAAACCAAAACAAAATAAAAAATAAATGAAGAGTCTTTGTGAAAGGATGTGGACACAAAGCCAAGATTTCTCAGCTAAATAGGTTCTTTAAGTTTCTGTTATGTGTTGGATGGGGACCCTCAGGGTTGTGCTTTTGGACCCCTTACGTTTTCTTATTCCTACTTCACTGTTCCTGTAGATAAAACCATAAGAAAAAACGAGCAATTTAAGGGTCTACATTAAAATAGCCATTTTCAGTTTTCTGTTATGTATGGACAGAATGGTGTTCCATACTTCTTTCAAAAACAAAGCAGCCAAATAAAAAATAAACACTGCATGTCAGTGTGAAAAACTATTGATGAAGATCATTTTACTGCAATAAAGAATAAACAAGAAATTAGGGATGATTTGGACCAGTGAGTAGTTCCGTATGTCCAGCTGGTTCATCATAAGAACCGCCCAGCAGCTGAGCGCTCATGAGAGGAGGATCAGAGCTTTATGTGGTCATGAAGTTTCAGCGAATCCTCTGACCTCACACATCTGAAGCTGGAAGATTCGCCTTTCTTTCTCCATATCTTCTGCAATTTCTCCGCCGCTGAACTCGGTTCGAATCATGCCATGCTGCTTGGCGTGTTCTCGCTTCTCCTTCTCAATCTTTGCTCTGCAACAGGTTACGGTAAGAAGATTAATTAAATACAACAAATCTGGACGATCTGACTGTAATATTTATATTCTTACAGTTTTGTTTCGTAATCCTTCCAGGATTTATCAAACGACTTCTTCAGGTCCTGAAAAGATCAAAACGGAGACGTCATAAATTCTCAGCAGATGAAAAGCAGCAAACAGCTCCGGGTTGAACTTTGACCATCGAGTCAGTCTGGAAATATTTCCTTATCATAACATGAGTTCATGTTTAGTAAAGAGAGACTCATCCACAGGCTGAAGAGATTTTAGATTAATTAGAAAAACACATGCTGCCTTCTAAGAAATTTTACTGCCAAGTATAATTTCTTTGATTAAACTATGAGTAAAAACACAGAATAAGGGGAATTTAGTGCTATAAATCATGGTTTGATGTAAAAGTACAATTCACAGAAGACAAGTCGAGACCAAATGTGGGAAAAAAAGTTACTAACTAATTAAAAACACAGTTTTTTACAGCTATAATGGAAAATTGAACTGGATTTAGAGGAGACTGCTGCAGAATTTAAAAACCAAAGATGGAGAACTGGTCATGTGTAAAATAAATGTGAGGAAATAACACCTGAAACTCTTAGTTTCTTACCACCAATCAAGGAATAGGAATCTGGCCTGTGGATGCAATCACATGATTGATGCAAACTCCAAAACACACAAACACACACACAAAAAGAAGCAGCTTAAAATGCTGCAAACTTGCACCACAAAGCAGAAGTCCTCCAGACCACTAGGGGGAGTCTGGAGTAGGTAAAATTACCTATTTAAATATGCTACTGTTCTGCAATACTGTAAAATATTGCAAATTCAAAAAAGACCAAGCAAAAGACATCTTTCTTTCTTCTGGATAACTCGTCTTTACTGATGATCTGGTTCCAAATGATGAGGTGATCGACTCCCCCTACTGGTTTGGAGTGAGTTTGCAGCGTTTTTTATTCCCTGTTTGTGCGATTTGCTCCATTTTATGTCCTGTCATTTATTTTCTGCGTCTGTGTATTTTGAAGTTTGCATCATTAGCAGCGTTTGCACCTTTTCGCCACTGTAGAAAAGTCTTCCTGAAAAAACCTTATGTAGACTGTTTTGCACAAGAACATTAAACAGTGGAATTAAAATAAAACCTCTCATGTGTCTATTTGTGGAAACATGAACCAATTCAGACTTAGTGAGCTGGTGTGAAACAGTCAAACAGAAACTGAAACACAAACCCCTTTCACTCCTTTCAGGTCTCCTTTCAGCAGACTGTCCAGAGGAAATGTGATGATGTTGTTCATGTTCTGCAGCTGCACAAACAGAAAGACGTTAAAAACCTTTTCAAGTTGTAAAAGTAGGAACCAAATTTATCTTTGGGAGAAAACAAGCATCCTCACCAGGTTCTTTAGGAGAGCCGCCAACTCTTTGGTGAACACGGCGAACTTCAGGAAGGCGGCACCGAGTTCGCCTTCCACGTCGTTCATCAAGTTTCCTGCGAACTTCTCCAGGGATTGGACGTACTGCTCCTCGTTCTCCACATGACCTGCGACACAAGAACGCCAGGAATATCAGATTACAGCAGCAAAGTTAGAATCCAGACTGGAAATAATCAATGTTCCAGTTCATACTGAACTCAAAAGAAGCTCTAAGCTGGTGGGTTTTAGTCTAGATTTAAGGAACTCAGTGTTTCGGCTGTTTTTCAGTTTTCTGGAAGTTTGTTCCAGATTCGTGGTGCATAGAAGCTGAAAGCTGCTTCTCCATTTCTGGTTCTGGTTCTGGGGATGCAGAGCAGAACCAGAACCAGAAGACCTTATGGGTCTGGAAGGTTGATACAACAGCAGCAGAACTTTAATGTGGCGCTAAACCGTTCAGTGGTTTATAAAAACGAACTGAAATGTTTTTAAGTTTATTTTCTGACCTGTGAAGACGCTGCGGCAGCAAAGAATGTGACTAAAGATAAAAGTGTTGATGAGTTTCTCTAGATCTTGCAGAGATGTTAGTCTTCAGGTGATGGAAGGCCGGCTTTGTATCCGTCTTTATGTGTTTCTGAATGTTCAGGTCAGAGTTTAGCTGCACTAAAATCCACTTTTGAATGAATGTCAGTGGATTCATGTGGTTTGATTTACTAGGAAATTAAAGAAAATGCAAAACGACAAGTTATTAAAGCAGGAATGCTTTGTGTTGTACCAGACTTATTTTGTCTGGAATAACTACGCCCTTATTATAAATAAAAGTTAATTATTTTGGTGCTTTGACCAACAAAGTTTTACTGTTGTTTAATTAAAATTTGGGCTAAACGAGTGTTATGGCCGTACATGGAACAGAGCCGCTTTGGAAAGGAGCCAAACATCAACAGAGAAACCTAAAAATAAACTTCTGGAGTCTCCAGACATCCGAACTGATCCTGAAAGACCTGAAGCTGCTGCCGCTTCTCCGACACAAACATGTTGAGGCAGCGAGTTTGGTGGTGCGCTGGACTCCCCGCTGTGTGTGTGTGTGTGTGTGTGTGTTGGGATTCCTTCCTCCCTGCATCAGAGGGTCGGCGTGCTGCAACAGGAAGCAGTATGACAGGAATGCTGGGAGCTGAGACTCCAGCTGCCTGAAGTCAGACCCACCCGCCCAGCGCACGGCTGCAGACGAACCAAACGCACCCCAAGCTCAAACAGCAGCCAGAAAACTAACAGGTTTTCAACTGACACCAAGAAGAAATGCCAATCCTGAGGGGAAATAAATAAATCATCTATTATAGTGATAATAAAATAACATTAATAAAAATAAAAAGGATTTTCAAATATTCTGTCACAAAGAAATAATGTCAGTCCAAGGGGCAAATAAATAAACATAAATTAATTTTATAAATAAATAACAATAGTAACAATAAAAACTAATAATTTAAAAAAATATGTTTTTCAGCATTCCTGGCACAAAGAAAAAAATATTTCTAAAGGGAAATAAATCAATAAAATAAATACAGAAATCCTAATAGTAATAATAGTAAGTTTATTTAAATGGAACATTTTTATATTAACTATTAAATTTAACAAGAAAAACAATTCCAAATGAAAATGAAACAAAATCAAGACTTTAAGTTTTAATAGAAAAAGAAAAGAAGTTTTTTTTCTTTACATTTTTGGCACAAAAAAATATCTGGGCCTAAAATATTCTCAAAATGTATTTAAATAAATTACAAGAAAACTAAATGTAAAAAATAAATAAAAGGAAAACAAATCCAAAAGAAATTTTAAAAAAAGTCTAAATGGCATCATTGGCATTAAATTTTTGGGTTTTTAATGAAGCCGTTTCTTTTCGCCCACATTTCCTGCTGAGTCGATAAAAATGGAAACAAACCAAGAAACTTTATCTTTCAGCAAACAGAATTTCCTCAGAAGAATAAAAACAAAGCAAAGCAAACGCCTCCAAATGCAGAACGTTAGCATCTTCATGGCTCAAATAAAACCTGACCTTTGACCCTAAACAACAGAGGAGAAGGATGAAGTTCAACCATCTTAATGTGCTAAAAGAGGAAAGTTTACTCACCGAGGCCGGAGTGGTTGATGGCCTTCACCGACTTCTTGATCTTAGACAGGAACGATCTGTCCAGGTCCAGAGCCTGCAGAAAACACAAGGGGTCAAAGGTCAACGCTGGTCCAGAACTTCACCCAATTACACAAACAAGATCAGAATGAAAAACCCGACTGCACTGAAGTCTCATAAGAAAAGAGCCGACTAAACTTCTCATGATCTGTTTTTGGTTCAAAACGAGGCGCCGTTTATAAAGTTACACAGTTAAAACTTAACAACAATAATTTGGGTTATTTAGCCTGAGGTTCATGTTTCAGTCCTAATTTATAAATATCACAGTTTACAAACAGTTAGCTCTAAATATTTAGCTAATATGCAACTTCACTTACAGTTAGCTTGTTACAAAATATTTAGTTTGAAGGTAAATATTTAGAATCTAACAAAATGTTTTGCTTAAGATCTAAATATTTGGCTTCAAGCTAAATGTTACAAGATAAATATTTAGCCTAGAAGTTAAAATATGACTGAAAAATGAACCCTTATTTTTCTCTCTTAATTTGGCTAAAGAACCAAAATTGCTGTTAATTTTTTACTGTGTAACTTCAACAAAAGATAAGGAGACTTGATGCTATAAAAGGGAAACGGAAGTTCAAGACAAAACTGACAGCTGAGACGACGACACGTTGACCACGAAGCTTCTTTCACTTCATTCGTTTGTTTTCAGCTCCAGAAACTCACTCAGTCAAACTCATATCTGCAACATGGAGGTTTTAATTAAACCGATTTCTTCTGATGACACAAACTTTTTCTCAACAGGAAGACGTTGAGCTGCTGCCAGTCAAAAATAGACGTTCCTTCACACGTTACTCAACAGGAAAGCTGCGCAACAGACCAAACCGCTTTATTAGATACATCCGTACAAACACTTGTTACCACAAAGGGCAAAGCAGACAAACGTGACAGCAGCTTAATGCATTTAGACCTCCAGAGGCATCGAAGACGACTTACTGGACATCAGAATAGAGGACAGGAGCATTTTAACATTGAGGTCAGAGGTCAGAGGAGAATTGGCCCAATGGCTGGAGGTTGTAGGAAAGCAACAACAGCTTAAATGTCCACCTGTAGGTTATGCAAAATTCACACGTTCAATGCTTCGTTCTTCCATTTGTGTCTCTACTGCTTCTAAAAACAGCCCAACTGCTTAAAAACTCCACGCTCCTGGTTTTTGGCAATAAAGTCATATTTTTGGTGTCTGGAAAATGAACCATTTCAAAAACCTCATAGCCCGTCACCTAGCAACCCCAGTCGAGCTCCAGCCCGTCACCTAGCAACCCCAGCCGAGCTCCAGCCCGTCACCTAGCAACCCCAGCCGAGCTCCAGCCCGTCACCTAGCAACCCCAGCCGAGCTCCAGCCTGTCACCTAGCAACCCCAGCCGAGCTCCAGCCCATCACCTAGCAACCCCAGCCGAGCTCCAGCCTGTCACCTAGCAACCCCAGCCGAGCTCCAGCCCGTCACCTAGCAACCCCAGCCGAGCTCCAGTGTTTCCGATCAGCTCGTTTTACCGCTGTACAATGGCTGCTTTGTTATTGACTTACTATCCAGAAACCACTTGCTGTTTTCTTATTGGTTCTGCAGGAGGCTCCACTGCTGCTTTTCACAGATATATGGTTGCATAGCTGTGCGTCTGATTGCAGCCACGTTCACATGTAAATGTTGAGTTTGGGGAGGCGTGGCCGGCAGCTGCTTAAAGCTGCAGTACCTAACAAATCATAAGTTAACAAAATCAAACAGACAAAGTTTTCTTTCAAAATAAACTAACAAAAACAAGCCAGATCTGCATTCGGTGAACTTACTCAGAAATTTTACTCAAAAGTAACGGCACTTCATAATGAAATTACTCAAGTTAAAGTTAGAAAAGTACATTTTTTCCAAAAAGTTACACAAATAAATGTAACTACTACCCAACTCTGGAACGCTTTCATGTTTTCACACAAATTTCTGACCCTCCATGTTCAAAGTCTCTACTTTGAAATCCACCTGGTTGTTTTCACAAAGTATTTCATGGCTAATGGCTTTAAGCTGCTGCAATGTGACAAAATTACTATTTGAAGAAGAAGTATAAGAATGGAGTAGAAATCTGTTCCGCTGGTTTTACTGCGTTAGTGCCGCGACTCGGCCCAACTGCACACCTTTAATCTGGAGTTTGGTCTGGTTTCCAGCTGCAGCCGTGAGTCACAGGTCAGTGACTCACAGCGTGAAACATGCAGAAAGTCCAGAAGCTCAGTCGCTCTGCGGCCGAACACAGCGAGCAAAGTCTGCTTTGTGTCCATCTGGAAACTGAAGCTTTGAAACCCAGAAATCTGACGGGAATAGAAAACCGGCTTGACCAGGAAATGCTCCAGTTTTTGCAATAAAGTGCAACAGATTAAGGAGTTCAGCAGCTCTAGTATTTAATTTCTGCATATTCCTCCAGATTGATTTGTTTAAGGTCAATAAATTAAAAGGTATTTTATTTTAAAAGCAAAAGATACAAGGAAAACCCACATAAACTTATCACAGTAATGTGTTATCAAACTAGATGAAATGGCTAAAATATTTATCAAGCTAAAGTGGTTTCATGTCAGTCCTTATTGATAATTATTGATCAGTTTTTTGTTTTAAATATCTAAAATATTGCCAGACTGGTGGAGGGATGTTTCCTATTTTAAACAGTTTCTTCTCAAGCTGTTCTGAGGAAACTGGAACTGCTGCTGTGCAAGTTACTCAGCAGGCTGTTGCTAGGTAACCGAAGAATGGGTGGGTTGCTAGGTAACCGAAGAATGGGTGGGTTGCTAGGTAACCAAAGAATGAGTGGGTTGCTAGGTAACCGAAGAATGGGTGGGTTGCTAGGTAACCGAAGAATGAGCGTGAGTGATAGTTGGTGCTACCAGCCTAGCTTAGCTAGCTGTGAGAGGTTGAGAGGCTGAAGTCCTTCCTTTGCCTATATTTCCCAGAATGCTGTGCGGTTCTGGATTGGAGTTTATTGAAATGATTGAATATTCTCTCAGACGAATTATCTATTGATATTGATCACGTGTCTATCTCAATATATATTATCTTTGATCTAAGCTAAACTAAGACTTACAAACATTTTGAATCGAGACATTAACACTGACTGGACTGAGCTAATGCTAACAAAAGATGCTAAAGCAAATTCTTCATAAACTACCAGCAACAGACTAGGAGGGCCTTATGGCAGCACAACTAGAAGTTCATTCAACATTTAAAAAGAGAAAAGATCTTGTTCTGTTGGAAGAGATTTAAAATTTTGTTTTATGTGTTAACTTTCAATCTCTTCTGTTGTTTCCTGATGAACAGGAATTGATGGATAAAACGCTGATTATTGTGCTTTTATTTCCTAATCCTTGTTTGCTTTCCAGTCCAGATTCTTCACCAGTCTGTTGGAGCTAAACGGTGACATAAGCACAACCGCAAATACTACAGAGGAAAATCCATGCGTCTGCTGTCGTCTGAAAATGAATGAGTCGTCGATGAGTTGGAGTTACTCAGATCTTCAAGCAGACAAGTTGTGACAGGACTGAAGCTAAAGCTGAAAAGAAACAAACGGAGAGACTGGATGGAAATTATGGAAGAGAAGAAAGACAATTAAAACCCGGGGAGGTTCAGCAGAAAGACATATAATCTGGAGTAAGAGGGAGGATCAAAGTGAGGCTCATCATGTTGGGACTTGATCCGACTTCAGTGGAGATATCCCAGCATGCAACAGGACAAAACAATGCCTGGTCCTGTGGTTTTTACTCACTCATATCTGCCTTTTCACTGATAAAAACATTGGAAATATTTGATGAATCAAATATAAAGTTACTGCACCACAGAAGAACAGGCGTTTCTGCCTGAATCCCACAGACAGAAGCGAAGACGCAGTAAAAGGTCATGTTAATGTCATGGTAATGACCTCATGCCGTTTGTTTTGGTGAAAGTGAAGTTCTTCAGTTCCTAAACTCTTCATAAAGGTTAAACTGTATCAAATCTGGAACACGTTTTGAAACAGTCACAGGCAACAATACATAAATCACCAAACTGGGAGCAGGTCCAGCCACTCTTTCAGCGCCTGGAGACCTGGATTTCTTCATGATTAATAATTGATTTTCTTTAAGCATCCAAGGACTTTCTGTGATGGGAATCACAGCAGAACTTTGATTTGAACTGTTGTGTAGATCTGCAAACACTAAAACACACCCAGAGCAGATGAGTAAACCGAAAGCAAAGAAACCAAAATGACTCCAGCCTGTCTGGTAAGTCAGTATTTTGATGAATTATTCTTTTAAATATGTGTAAAAGGGCTGAAATCTAAATTTGATCTGATTTCCTAAACATTTTATTAAACATTTCATGTGCAACAAATTCAGATCCGTCTGTTATTATACCATATGCAGATGATGAACTGCTTTATTTTCCTTTGTCTCTCCACATAACCACAGGCCTCTTCTCCTCTTTTACAAACGGCAGGTTTTCTAAAACACATTTTAAACTTTTGTTTTTGCTCTTTAAGGAAATTGGGCCTGGTTCCACTTCAGTCTGCACCGTCCAACTGGGCCTGTGTGATATTAAATATAAATTTTGTGATGATAAAATAACTTGACATGTCTGCCTACTTTATTCTTTCCTCTACTTCTCATTTGTGTTTCCGTCACTCTGTGACCTTTAGCATTTTGGGAAATACCATTAGAGTCTGGAGTGAACAGCTGATGCTGTGAGACTGTAGCATATTACACTAGCATAAAAAATACAAGTTATTAACATTTGAAATATTAGCTAACATGCTGGAAACTTGACCATTTACTGCATCTTCTCCCGGAAGGTTGAAGGTTATTTTATCTGTTTATTTTGACCATACATTTGCTCTTTATTTGTTTAAAATTTGCATTTTACTGTTTCTTTCTTTCCATACAGTGGCTTTATCTTCCTTCATGCTGCTTCCATCATTGTTGCATCTCTTTTAAGACCAGTTTCCTTTAAGACAAATGAGGAAACTCTGAAGAAACCTTATTTTAAGACACATATTTTACTCGGCTGACTGACAGAAGACTCTGAGAAATAAAACACACCCAGCAGCAGGTCACTAGTTTCACCCAAATCTGGATCCAAAGAGACCAGAAGCAACATAACATTAAAGAAAATGCTGCTAGTAAACTGAAAAAAGATATAGATTGTATACAGAGACACAAAACAAAATCAAGATGAATAGTACAAAACATAAAACACTTTGTGGAAACTGGCCATGAAATAAGAAGTAAAAATGAGTCGTGGCTGAGAAGTTTTTGTCTCTCTGAATCAAGACAATGACAAAAGGAGGAGAAAGTGTCTGCAAGCAGAAGTAGACAACATTAAAATGTTTGCTCAGACTCGACACGTTGCCTAAAAAGGCTACAACAAAGATACACACAAAGAGTCTAAAAATGATTCAGGGAAATGGACTGCAAAGCTGTAACAGACAAACAAAAGAGGTACTAAAGGCTTAAAGTCCAAAAGCAAACCAAGACGTCAAAATTAGCTTTAGAGATTCTCCTAAAGGAAGTCAAAAACAAGCAAAGTGACCGTCCCAGTCCACGTCACCCTGCTGCTGACCGTACCGTTTAACTCAGATGTGCAGAAGCAGAAAAACACCTAAAAGCTGCAGGAAGCAGCCTGAAGACGAGCCACAGCGGCTGCAGGTTAGGAGTCCAACAAAGATCTCAACGTATTAAAACATCACAATATTTCTGCTGTGAGGTCATGTTGACCTCATGCTGTGGTCAACATGAGGGCTGATGATGCCACAACTACTCTTAAATAATTGGTTTGCAGCATTTCAGGTTTCCGGTAGGAACAATAAACAAACGGTAAATGTTGCATAGTTGAATGGTAAATGTTAAACTGTTTGTTTATTTGTAGTTTTCTTGAATGTGATATTAAAATCTCATCCCGTCCCAATATTGTGCCTCGTCTTGAGGGTGTTTTCCCTTCTAATAGTCCAATAAACTCGGTTCAATTGGCGATCAAAGTTTCAACATGTTACATTTTTAGCTCCTAACAAACCAAACCCTTTGACCAACCTGTTCCCCTCCCTGCCTATAGGGGCGCTGCACCAAGAACCATTGAAGGAAACAACAGAAAAACCTCTACAGACGACACAACTTCCTTTTAAATAAAAATAAAATAAAAATTTTGTTTTAAGATTACTTTTTTGTCCTTGATAAAAGATAGCAAAGCATTTCTCCCATTAGCGCTAGGCTAGTGGGTTAGCTTTGGCTGTATTTACCCAAAATGCCTTGCTCTGTACTCCAGTCCGCTAGGCGTTCACATATGCATTCAAACTGAACCAGAGTTCACTTCAAACGAACCCAGACTGAGGTTTGTAGATGGACCAGAATTCACTATTTTGGTTCATTTCTCCCCAACCGAACCGGACTTTCTAAAAGAACCAGAGTCTGATTAAAGCAGAGCTGAAAGTCAACATGAAACAGGTTTAAAGATCTAAAAACAGAACATAAAGGCCCCGACCAGGAGAAAAACTAAATGTCACCTGCATCTGTCAGACTAGAAAGAGTCACAAAGTCGTTTCTAAGATTTATGGACTTCAGAGGAACAAAAGGTGAAAAACATTCACCACATTTCAGGACAACAACGTCACACCTGCAGTCAGGAATACACACACAGGTGACTTCAACGTGAACCTCTGCAGCCCAGACGACAGTCTGAACTGCTTTACATCAAACCAGAAGAAGGTGATCCTTTAAACTGAAGTTTGTTTTCAGTTCTGATGTGAAGCAGCCAACAGCTTCTGCACATCTCAGGTTTTCAGGGAGTTTGTTCCAGATCTGACTGGCATAGAAACTAAACACTGAATCATCTGGTTTAGTTCTGGTCCTGAAAACAGAGTAAATGAAGCACCAAGCAGAGATTTATGGACCAACAGCAGATTATTAACATCTTGTTATTGGGTCTAATCTGCCTAATTTAATCAGAATAATCTGGAAACAAATGGAAAACAATGTTTTCAGATAATCCAAGTGCTGAGTTGAGTGGTAACTACTTACGTTTACTCTAATTTTTTAAAATTACTTTTACTTTTATTTGAGTATTTTTGATTTTTTTTTTCCTTATATGAATTATTGTCATTTTTGTCTTTAAAATACCAACATTTCCACTTAACTTTATATTTTATCCCGTCTGGTGATGTAATTTTTAAATATTAAGTGTTATTAATTACTTTTTACCAAATACTGTTTTACTCTTGAGTCATTTCTTGGATGGTTCATTTTATTTTGACTTTACGTGATGCTGCTCTAAATGTCTGTGTGTGTAAAATGGTAAGAAGAGGAAACATCCAGTTTGAAATCTGCATCCTCTGACCTTCCTCACCAAAACCAGCCTCATCATCAGCGAGTTGCAAAACTTACAAACAGGCTGTTACAAAATGCTGCGAATCAACTGCAGCCTCAGCAGGAGGAAGTTCTGCTTTCTGTTCCCCTTTTGAAACATGAAAACACGAGTGGAAACATGAAGAGGAGATGGTCAGAAAATCCTAACAACTGCAGGACAAACAGCTTCTCAGGCTGCAATCAGCTGTTTTCAGAGCAGGAAGTCAACCAACATGACCCAAAGCCTCCAGCTCTGATGTGGACCTGCTGGGCTGAGCGGTTCCGAGCGGTTCTGAGTGAGTGAGCGAGTGAGTGAGTGAGCAGCCCACCTCCTCCAGAGCTCCCACCGTGTTCCTGCACTGGGACATCCGGGTGGTGAAGCTGGACGTGGTCGGAGCTTTGTAGTCCTCATTGGTCTCCGCAACAAACTCCGTGACGCTGATCTGATCCGCCGGCATCTTGAGGAGAGAAAGTCCTCAGCAGGACTGAACCGAACCGAACCGAGCAGAGCCGAGCCGAGCCGAGCCGCAGGTCCTAAAGGTGGAGCCGCTACACCTGTCCGGATGGGTTGGAGTCCGCCGGACTGTCAGAAAATCCTCAAACCTCGGGCAGCTGCTGCTAACGTCATGTCAGTCCATGTTCGAGGCTCGGCCGCATTCCTGAGTCCGTCCAGCACCTGGAGAAGATCCGAGCAGGGCGGAGACACGGACAGAGCTCTCACTCTGCTGCAGTTTCCTGGAACCAAAGTCTGTCACTGGCCACGCCCCCTGGGTGGGCTCTGGCTCAGCTGTCTGTTTCCTCCTTTACATTTAAAGCTTTGAATTAAAGGCAGAGCATCAAAATGTCACTCAATAAAGAGGAAAAGAGTTTTACTCAAGTAAAAAGTGACCGTCCAACAAAGTACTGAAGAGTAAAACAATATTTAGTAGAAAGTACTGAGTAACTGATCAAATGTAATATTTAAAATTACATAATCAGACTGACTAAAAATATAAAAATAAGTGGAAATTTTGGTATTTTAAAAGACGAAAAGAACAATAATTCATAGAAGTAATAAAAAATAAAATCAGGTAAAATAAAATTTTCACAAATCAGATTATGTCAATAAAAAACTTAAGAAACTTTAACAAAAACTGCAGCTGTGTGGTTTTTGTGAACTTTTGGTTAATTTTTGTTTGTTTTTCATTCAGTTGGTAGAAATTTTACCCAAGTAAGAGTAAAGATACTTCAGAACAAAGTTACTGAAGTAAAAGCAAAAAGTAATGTAGTAAAAATACTCCTAAAAGTAGATTTTTTGGAGAAAAGGTAAGTGAATTAAATGCAATTGAATAAATGTAATTATTTACTGCCGAGCTCTGACTCCCCCTAGTGGCTGGTGCAGGTATTGCTCCTGGAATCACCTTATTGTTGCACAATTCAATACGGAAATGAGAAGCACAAACATCCTGAATAACCTGACCACTACTTTAAAAATGATGTAAAAAAATAATAAAAAATCTGAGGTAACAAAATATCAGCGAAGGAGGAAGCAGAAGTAAATTCAGGCATTAAAGGAAGTGTAGATAAATATATCTGAAAATTTAAATACCACAAAAAACCAGTTTCCATTCTAAAACATCTTTGAGCTAAACAGAAAGTAACTAGTTAACATAACCTAAACATCGTCTCTGTGTTTAATATTTCTAGGCTGACAGTAGGAACATTATTTGTCCTGTGATGTAAATCCTGTTCATATGGAAATATGAATGGCTGGAGACCAAGAGGAAAAGTTCCTTCACACTAAAAGTTTGGACAAAAAAAAGTCAGACTTGATTTTGTGCAACTTTTCGGACCTCAATGACAGAAGACCTGCTCTGCTCCACTGCTGCCAAAGATACGGAAGAAGATTAGTGCCACTAAAAATATATATCTGACTTTAATCTCAGAATTCTGAGAAAAAAACTCAGAATTATACATTTTGTTCAGGGGCCTTAATCCTATTCTGTACAAAGAAGTCTACAATAATGCTGTTTCTTTTAATTCTGCATAACAAACTTCTGTCTCTTATCAGTGCTTGTTGTGAACATAGCAAATAAATAAGTTTCTTTAAACTTTCTCTCCTGATTCTGTGACGTCTCAATGACAAACTGACTCGACTTTCATCTTGACTTTAAAACAAATAAGAAGTTGTTCTACATGAGCTAGAAATAGTTTCTGTGTAGCAAAAAGTAAAAGTATTTTCTCAGTGGGATCAAATAGTTTCACAACACATTTTTTCAAAAATAAAACCAATTTATAATGTTCTGTCCATCTTTCAAAAACAGGTTGAAATCTGAAGCTGTGATGCAACAAGACGTGGAGAAGTTGTACTGTGAGCTTTTGTAAAGTTCAGTATTAAAGCTACAGACGTGACCTGATTCTCAACCCGACTCCCAGCCGCAGGTCCGACTGGGTCAGCAGCTCTGAGGTTTCTGCTCGGATTCAGTACTTTTCTACTCCTGGAGATCAAAACCACCTGTTGAACAAAGTAAGTCATAATTTAATATCCGTCACTATCTGACCGTCTAATGAAACAACTGGATTGTTGTTTCCTTTGATTTATTGGTGCTCTAAAATGTAAAATCCTAATAATTATGGAATCATTTACATGTTTTAAACTTTGCGAATTCAAACAGGAGCAGTTCAGAGTCGAGTTTGACTCTTCTGGAAAAATGCAGGAAATGTTGAGCAGCTCTGACAGAAGCAGTCAGACTAGATTCAGAGTTTAATTTGAAACACTGAAACATATCTGCATATTTTCATTTTTACAGGTCAGGGAAGAGAAGCTCCCAGCGGCTTTTCTTGGGGGTTGAAACAGGTTGATAATCTAAGTGTGGAGCAGTTGGTTGGTTTGGATAGATAATTATTATATTTGTGGTGGATTCAGCAGGTTCTGATCCTGCTGCTGTGTTTCTGTGAAGGTTTGAACTCGGTTATGGATCCGTGTGGGAAACATGAGAGCCAGGCCAAAAGGTAAGATGTTTCATTCTACATTTTAAATATTATCCACTTTGTTTTACATCATTTTTCCCACTTCACAGCTCTGAACTCGGCCAGGTGTCAGTCAACCGTCTTCGACTATTATTTGAACCCTCTGCTGACGCAAGGTGATTATTTTCTATTTTTATGTCACATTCATGAAGTTATGTAGTTAAGACACAGTTTTAATTAATTAATAATTATGATTTTTCTTCTGTTTCAGGATCCAGCCACTCAAACAAGACACCAATAAGAGCAATAAAAGTGGTCGACTAAAGAAAATCCGTTTATTTGATCAAGCTGAACTCAACAGTGGAAAAACGTAAGAATCTGGATCTGATTCAGCTTCCAATCTGTGGGTGTAAAGAAGAAATCTTCATTACTGGGACCATACTATACACTTTATTTACAAGCACTTTATTTACAAGCACTTTATTTACAAGCACTTTATTTACAAGCACTTTATTTACAAGCACTTTATTTCGCACTGCACTTTAAACATAGATTTGCACATGAATAACAATTTGCACACAAGAAGTTTTAACTGTATTTATTGAGTATTTTAGTGATTAGCCTGTTGGTTCTGGTTCTGCTCAGCTGATCCTCAGTGGGCTGGATAATTGTTACTCAGAGCAATGAGCTGCTGGAGGGTAAAACTGAGCAAATGTTTGTGCATAACCTGTTGGGTGTGGAGAGCTAATATCAGGTGACTCACCTGTCTTTCTGTGTCGTCTCCAGGGTGTTTGGACAAATCGGGCCCCCGGGGTCCAGACACCATTTACAGGTTCTGGGAGAGGCCATTGAAAAGACGGGGGGAGAATTGTTTATGGGTTTTTATGGTGTTTCTGTATGGTTTAAGGATAAAACATAAAGTATTTATAAAAAGTAAGTTGATGTTCGTATTTAGTGAAAGGTATTTTATTTAAATAGGTGGAGATGGGGAAGTGAAACCATCACCTGACCTTCATATCTGCAGAATAAAATAGTGGATCAAACTAATCTCATCTAAACTGCTGTTACGACTCTGTCGGTTCTTTCCACTGTTTCAGCTGAACTTCCTTAGATAAACTTTGTTTTATCAAATATAACCAAATAATCATCAAAGTCCAAAAACATTTTGATCCTAAGCATAAAAATAAAGATTTAAACACAGAATTAAGCACAAATAGACTTTCAAAGGGATGTTCAACTGAGTCAAAAAAATCTACCAAATTTGACAATTATTTAATAATCTGACTGAACTGAACGCAGTTAGTTACTTGCATTCAAATCAATTCACTTTATATAAGAAAAGGTCACTTAATTGAATCACACAGACGTTCCTGTTGATCCTAGTCGTCAGCCAGAGCATTAAGCTCACGTCATTATTCCAGTTAGTCCAAACTGTTTCTGTTTTAAATCATCAGAAAAGAGCAGAGTCCAGTCCCGTCCCCAGCCGGCTGTTTGTCCCTGAGGACGGACCGGTCCATGGATCCCATCACCGCGTTCACAGACAGAAACCCGTCTCAACTCCAGGGGTGACAATCGAATTCTTTTATCCTGATTTTATTCAATTAGGATGCATTGTGGAAGTGTTATCGATTTGGCTCAAAGATACCAGGTTTCATAATTAAAACATGCTCAGTTTTAGTCAGGATCCAGCAGCAGAGATCAGTCATGTGATCGATCAGTCATGTGATCAATCAGTCATGTGATCGATCAGTCATGTGATCGATCAATAGAACCAATAGAACCAGTAGAACCAATAGAACCGATCGCCGTGTTCAAACAACTCCCATCTGTGTGATTAACCTTTTAGAGAACAGAACCATGAACTATTTTATTATTCATTGTTTAAGGCAGAACTTTATGTAAAGAACATTTAATCATATTTAACTAAAGACGGATCCTGAAATATCCAAACTAATCAATTTAGCTTTTGCTCAGTGATTTGGTTTCTGTATTTAGCAGAGCAGCTTGTCTTTTCTGACCACACAGGACATGAATACATATTTCTAAACTAGTTGTGGTAAAAGTTTTTGTCATTTTGACGCCACTCCAAAGCAAAGTACTGAGTTTGTCTAAAGAAAAATGTAAATTTGAAATCGACTCTGAAAGTTTAACGCTGGTTGTTCTGCCTTTTAATCAATCTATAATAATTGTTTTACTAACAGTTTCATAAAATGCATTTGATCTTTCTTTTGAGTAGATTTTCCCCAGGTGAATATTAAACATCTGCATCGGACAGCATGTGGTTATTGATTTGAAATAACTAATAAATATATAAATGATGTCCAGCTGTGCCTGTAATAAACCTCCTGGCTCTAAAGCAGCTGGTTGGGAACATCTGCCCCCAATCAGAGGTATAAAAATAAAGGGTAAAAACAAGAGGAATTATTTATTCTTTTAACATTAAACCAAAGTTTATTGATGTTTTCTTCATTACATAAGAGGATTTCCTGTAGTTACAGTTTAAATCAGTTGGTGGTTTAGGAAAAGTGAGGCTGTTAGACTCCATTTTGATCTCCGGCTCAGGAAGGTTCAGCTCAGTTACCTTCAGCTGATGTTTTGTTTCCTCCAGGATGGATGAGCAGGAATCTGCCTCCTGTGCTTCCAGCTGCGTGTCGGCAAAGAGTGACCGGTCCATGGATCCAATAACCGTCTTCACACACGGAGACGTTCCTGAGCGTAAAGAGTGAGAATATCCATCAGAAAAAAACAAACGCTGTATTCATCAGAGGAGAATTGCTTTAAAGGAACCTATTTGTGTTTCCATTCGGTCTCTACTGCTTCTAGAAACGGGACAAACACTAAAAACCCATCCAGGTGTTTTTGGTTTTGGGTGATAATAAATGTTTTGTGATGCCTCAATCACCTAGCAACCCGCATGCTTGGTCAGATGGTTTTAGTGCTGGATGTGCTGTACAATGGCTGCTGGAAAAGAAAAAGGGTTTTATTTTTGACTTACCATTCAGAACCACTGCTGCATGCTTGATAGTTGTGCAGGAGGCGCCACTTTCTCTGGTTCTGGTTCTGACTCGGGTCAAAGATGTTCTGCTGTCCATCTGTTTGTTTTCACACATAAAGTGTCTCTTCATTCATTCTGTCTCTGGACATGAATGCGTTTCCTCTGGGTTTTCCTTGGAAATGTTTTACTGTCAGTAAACTTGTGGCTGTTTTGTTCCTACCAGGATCCAGCAGCAGCCAGCAGCCAGACCCTCATGTTCATCCATGAAGAGTGACCGGTCCATGGATCCAATCGCTGTATTTAAAGGACGACACCAGTCTGTTCAGAACGAGTGAGAATAGCAACTTTTAAAAACACCATATTCATAACTTAAAGCAAGTATTTATGTAAAGAAACCTCATCATAACTACATTTCTTCATAAGTTCATAATGAAGCAGTTAAACTTGTTTTGGGTATTTTGATGATGTAAATACAAAGTAAATCCTGAAAGGTTTGTGCTAAATGTGTCATTTTCTGCAGAGATGAGCTGCAGGACTCAACGGTTCTCAGAGTTCATCATCAAACTGATCTGGACTCCATTTTTAAGGCAAGAACCATTTTAGATTAAACACTTTATTGTTACAGTAAATTACGAGGCTCCACTGGGAATAAATAATTTGGGCATTTTTGGCTCTTAAACATGGACCAATTTAATGATCACAGTTATGTGGCTTCATTCTCAACATAAATATAGTTTCTAATTCATTTTTTCCTTTTTGTTTCAGGCTCTGGAGGAAAACATCGTAGGTTTTGTGAAGTCAGAGCTGCAGAAATTCCTCGACGTTGTTGGACCAGATTATCATGAATACTTAAGGAACCAGAGAGAGGATGAAGAGGAGTTGGAAGGAGGTGAAGAAGAGCAGGAAAATCCCAGCGGAGAGTCGTTTCTGAAGCTCACCCTGGACTTTCTGAGGAGGATGAAGCTAAAGAGTCTGGCTGATTATCTGCAGAGCAGTAAGATGACTTAAACTTTACAAAACCACCAACTACATTAATTTATGCTTAAACATGAATTTACAGGAAGCTTAAAATGTACTAAACACTTTGAAAGTTATCAAAATGCTAAAGAATTTGCTCTTCTATTAGCACATCAGTGCTAATGTTTCCACCACTGGATACTCAGAGTGACATCAGGCCAACATGGTGAAGTTTCCTGTATTTAATGCTGCAGTTGTTGTTTGCATTAAATCATATAAAAACTTTAAACTGCTGGGTTCTTCAGTTGTTCCAGGTAATAACATGAAAAATGTCACATTTTACACGATAAAAACATCACAGATTTCTTTTCTTTGAACAGGAACCTCTTCAACGAAGAATCAGCAACGGCACAAGTCTAAGCTGAGGAAGAGATTCCAGTGTGTGTTTGAAGGGATCGCTAAAGGCGGGAACCCGACTGTGCTGAACCAGATCTACACGGAGCTTCACGTGACAGAGGGAGGAACCGGAGAGGTCAACGCAGAGCACGAGGTCAGGCAGATTGAAATGACCTCCAGAAGACAAGGCAGTCCTGAAACAATCCGAACAGAAGACATCTTTAAGGCCCGTACTGACAAAGCTCAGCCAATCAGAACAATGCTCACTAAAGGAGTTGCTGGCATTGGGAAAACCATCCTAACGCAGAAGTTCACTTTGGATTGGGCCGAAGACAAATCAAATCAGGATATTCATTTTACTTTTCCGTTTGCCTTCAGAGAGCTGAATGTGCTGAAAGAGAAAAGATTCAGTTTGGTGGAACTTGTTCACCGCTTCTTTCCAGAAAGCAAAGAAATCTGCAATTTTGAACAATTTAGCGTTTTGTTCATTTTTGATGGTCTGGATGAATATAGATTTTCTCTGGACTTCCACAGCAGTCCGATCCTGACTGACGTTACAGAGTCCAGCTCCGTGGACGTTCTGCTGATTAACCTCATCAGGGGGAAGCTGCTTCCCTCCGCTCGCCTCTGGATAACCATGAGACCCTCAGCCGTCAGTCAGATCCCTCCTCAGTGTGTGGATGTGATGACAGAAGTCCGAGGTTTTTCAGATTCCAAAAAGGAGGAATACTTTAGGAAGAGGTTTAAAGATAAGAGGCAAGCCAACAGGATCGTCTCCCACATCAAATCCTCACGAAGCCTCCACATCATGTGCCACATCCCCATCTTCTGCTGGATCACTGCCACAGTCCTGGAGGATAAAACCAGAGAAGAGGGGGAGCTGCCAAAGACCCTGACAGAGATGTACATCCACTTTTTAGTTGTTCAGACCAAAGTGAAGAAAGTTAAATATGATAAAGGAATGGAAACAGATCCTCACTGGAGTCCAGAGAGCAGGGAGATGATTGAGTCTCTGGGGAAACTGGCTTTTGATCAGCTGCAGAAAGGAAACCTGATCTTCTATGAATCAGACCTGACAGAGTGTGGCATCGATATCAGAGCAGCCTCAGTGTACTCAGGAGTGTTCACA
>CAEFZX010009252.1:0-37432 GCA_903066825.1 Alfaro cultratus
TTTTATTTCACATACAAAAAATAAGTTAGTGTCTGAAATAAAATTTGACAGTCTATATATATATATATATATATATATATATATATATATATATATATATATGACAAAAAAAATTTCATGTCCTCCTCAGCAATCAGTGGAAATAGATTTATTTTAACTGTTTTTTATTTGTTGATGAGCTTCGAGTCATCAGTTCTTTAGTTTTGAGTTTAAAACTGATGCTGTCAAAGCAGTACCACAATAAAAAAACCTATAAATCTGAAACATATTTCTTTATTTATAAAATAGACTAGAAGAAATCCTGTGGAACTGAACAATTACTGAATAATGTTAGAATAATTTAGTTTGTTTTCTGCTGAGACAGAAATTGGTTTGGTTATTACTGTTATGTAAGCTAAAAAAAATCTATATATATTTTTCTTAATATGGTATGCTTTGATAGAATAAAATATACTTACATTTAAAAAGTGCTTTATAAACTTTTGTTTTTAACTCTTGAACCTCAGAAAAGATTAAAATTTCAACAAAACGATGTGTAGCCGAGCCTGGAAAAGTCTCACATTTTGACATAAAAAGCTTCACAAAACCCTGTTTTAAGTGTAAAATAGTCTCGAAATGAAAGGAAATATTTTGTCTGCACTATATGTCAGGAGTTCAAAAAGATTCTCCATTTTGATTTTTTCTGGTTTTTGTCTTCTATCCGCTAAGTAAAAGTTCACTCAAAAAACACATTGTATTGAATAATGGCAGCGAGATGTGAATTGATTTGAGAAAGGAGATGAATAAAAACAGTGGGAAATCAGCATAGCCCTTTGCCTCACAGCGCTAAAGCTGTTTACTTATTCTTTGCTTACAGTGAGGAAACACAAAACCTTGATGCGAGCATTAAAATAATCCTTCCCTCTCCTTTTCCTTTTTCCTTTATCCTTTTCCACCTCTCCATCCATCCCTGCATCAATATCCTCTCCTCCCTCCTCTGCAGGTATTACTACAACAAGCGCATTTTGCACAAAACCAAAGGGAAGCGGTTCACCTACAAGTTTAACTTCAGTAAAGTGGTGCTGGTGAACTACCCCATCCTGGACATGGCTAACTCTCCCTTCTTTCTGGCCCAGAACCACTTTAACGGGGGCTCGGCTGCTCCGGACTGCAGCCCAGAGGTACGAACGGTAGGACAGAGGGCTGGGAAGGGGATTTGCTGTATGTTGATGTTTCTATCAGCTGATATTTATTTAAATGTATATAAACAATCAGTTTCATAATCAGTCCCATGGCCCTTGTATTTCACTGATTAAGATTGATTTATTGTTATTACGCTGATAGCATTTTAATTATTGCACTAGCTTACTGTTATCTAGAATTAAAAGTATTTTAAATCAATCTAGTGTATATTAATAATTTCTACCTCTTATATCTTTTTTGTTTTGTTTGTTTTTTTAGGTTTAACCTAAATGTGAGTTCTAATGCCCAATATTGATTTTAGTGTAAAGGTTCTCCAGAACCAGTACAATATAACAAGACTAAAAAGCGCACACCATTGGTCAGGTGAGCTGTTTATGTTCTGGGAAATAACTTGACGTTCTGACAATCCCTATATCTTTATCTATGGATATGCAGAGCTGGATGATGCAAAGGAAAAAACAAAGCAAAACATTTTGAATGGATTTTAAACAAAATTAGATTAAATCAAGAAAATGCACAAAACAAACAACAGCATTCTGTGAAGCCGATCAGGTCTAGTCTCTTGCTGGTTCTATTTCGCTCCATGTGAATCTCAGAGTTCGGCTACTGGGAATAAGGTGGCTGCTGGAGAAGGAATGAGGACCTGATCAGCCAATTGTAGGCAGACTTTGGGAAAGGTCCATCCACATCATTCTCCACAACTTTTAACAGAAATGGATTCTACTTTTTTTTTTTAGCAAAATTTTTTAGACTCAGGGAAACATAGAGAATGATAAAAGTCCATTATTGAGCTGTTGTCATATTCAAGGTGTCTGTAATCATTCTATCAAATCAAATCAAATCTATGACTAAATTTTTTTAGAATTGTGTTTTTTAAACAAGAATAACAGATAATCCATACTTTAACATATTCGGAGACAATCATATCAAACTTGTCAACCTTTTTAAATGTAAAATATAAAAATATTTTATTAATGGACAGGTCTTCAAAGTAGCCTAACTTTGTCAACATCAAGAAAAAGTATTTCCTTATCTACTCATAGTTTAATTTTTTGAGGGTGAGGATCAAGGTGTATAATTCATATTTTCCGAACAGAGTAGTAATTTCTGTCCTGAGTAATTCAAGTGTGAATTTAATATTACTTTCTAGTTGTAAAATATATAGTGCTGACAATGCGAAAATAATATTCAAACATAGATGAGCCAAAGGAAATATTAGCGGAGCGGTTGGACCTTGTTGTTGAAAAAAGTCTCTCATTACATTATGAGAGAATGATATTCTGCTTTGGACTGGCTCTGCATATCAGGTCATAAAAAATATTTTTATTTTAAGGATTGAGGATGCCACTCAGGAAGCGTCAGATATGTGTTTGTGAACACAGCAATTCTTATTGAATGTGAACATAAATTTGCACAGTGACAAATCTGACAGCTCAGATCTAAGCTTGCAAACTGGGAACAAAGAAACAGTAAAATAGAGGCAAACGCCTTTCTTTGCTCTTTAATGTTTTATTATCAATGATCCATTTCAGGTAATCGAAGCTCACTCTTGTAATTTTTTGCTGTTATGGTTCTTGCTGCCCTCCTGTGTATTTTCTTTTTACAAGAGAATGATAACACTCATCACTCCCATCCTTTATTTATTGTCCTTGAAGCTGGGGATAATAGCTTACATCTCAATGAGCCCTGAGAGACTGTTGCATTATACTCAGATTTATTCTAACAGAATAAGACGTAGACGTGTAATAATTTGGACAAGAAAAGCTTTACGTGTATTTAAAAATTTTTGAAATCTGTTTGAAAATTTTCAGGCGATACATATGAACCACTTTATTTATATGACAAGCTTAAAAAATAACAAAAGTTAAAGCATATTGAAATCAGGTAAGAACTAGAAAGTTGGAGGGAGAATCATCCATCCTTCGTCTGCACCATCCCTCAGATGGGATAAGAAGTTGCAGACTCTGAAGGAGACATGAGCAGGACGATCTTAAGTCGCCCTTAAAACAAAAGAAGACGTTATCCCTCTCCTTCTCTCATCCCTGTCTCCGATGGTGTATCCATCTGTCATCGACTGAAAATGAAAGAAATGGGAGAAAGAGAAGGAAAAAAATAAGCAAAGGGGCCGTGTCAGATCAGATCAATAGTGGGTCATTAATGCGGTTTGTTAAGCAACACAGATCTCCCAGCTTGGAAGTACAGTCTCAACTTTCAAACTTGGTGACAGATACTATCGATCTTGCTTTATGCAAAGGGAGAGAGAGAAATCCCACCTTTGTCCCTTTGATTCCAGAGGTTCAGCTGTTACACTTTAACTTGTCTCCCACTCAATCACGTTTCAAGAAAAAAAAGAAAAAAAAAAACACGCATATACTGACTCACACTAGCTGTCCTACTTCCTGATGGTGTCCTTTTTACTCAACCTGGCCCACAATCCTTCTCTTCTTGTCGTTTATCCTCTGTCCCCATGATCTTAATCGCTGGTCTCCACTTGACTCTGTGTTTTTCCAGCCTTTGAATCTCTGAGACTCTGCATCCCTCTTCACAATGAGTCCCAGGGCGTCCCCTTTTATCCTGTCCTTGCTGTGACTGTGCCACTGTTTGCATCACACTCTGTAGGGTGCTGCTGTCAACATTTGACTTTACACTGTACAGAAGCAAAGGATAGGAATTTGTGTGCTCAGTTTAGCATGCTCCAATGCCTTGCCAAACTATTCACACCCCTTGACCTTTTCCCTTTTTAAAGTGTATTTTACTGGGATTTTATGTAATAGACTGATACAAAGTAGTTCATGAAGTGAAAATAAAGTTTTCTTTTACTAATCCAAACTTAACAAGTGTGGTAAGCATATGAGCCATGAAAATACATTTCCTCCTTAGATGGTTCAGTTGTTGCTGTTATTTCACTCTTTAAGGTTTCAGACCTACAAACTAATTTTGATATCAGACAAAGAGAGTAAATACATAATGGGAGATTTCAGTTATTAACAGAAAAACACAAATACTTTCAAGTCTAATCTGGCTGCAAAAGTAAGGCTTTTGTTAAATCATGAATTATCTGGGATTTGCCACTGTTTTGAAAGCCAAGTTCAGTTTCACAAACCACATGTAGCCATGGTTACTTAACCACTTAATAACTTAAGTATGATCTGTATTGAAAAGTAAAGTGGGCCAAAAGATCTCAAAAGGAATTACCTCATTCCAAGATCTAAACAAATTCAAAAACTGATGTGAATCATAGTCAAATCTGATCATATTTATTGTTTACCTCAACTTGGATGGTTTACCTCAACTGGTGTTGTCATAATTTCTAGCTTGTACCATAAAATTATGAAATAAAGTGATCATTATTAATCCTTTATTTGTACAGGAAAATTTCATGTGATTCATTGTCTCATTTTCAGGAGACACCATTAACAACAATAACATAAAAACAGTGATAACACAATCAATTAAACACTTCTAAATATCAACACCATATAATATATATGTATATACAAAATGCCATCACTTTTTGATCTTAAGCTCAAAACACAGGGAAAAACACACAAATCTTGCCGCAGGACAATGAGCCAAAGTTCTCCAGTAAGTCCATCTTTGAATGGCACATAGAAAACAAAATACAGTTTTTGGAATGGCTTAGTCAAAGTCTGGAGTTAAATCTGATTGAGATACAACCGTAAACAGGCTGGCCCTGTTATATATGTATATAAAACAATTCTGCAATAAGAGTCAAAGTTCCTCCAAAGTTATGGAACAATATACTTAATTTACTCTGGTTTTCTCACGTCTGACTGTATGAAACATGAAATGTGGCCCCCAAAAAAAGCAAAAACAAGAAATCTGTAAAAGGACAATTAATTTTCAGCAGTGCTGTAATGGGCACAATGTATGTACAAAGCTGGTAGAGCTGGTCAAATTTTTAAAAACAATGTCAAATTTCCTTTCAGTTTTACAACTATTCACTAAAGTTTGTCTATTAGAAAATAATCCAAATTAAATAAATTGAGGTTTGTGGTTGTAACATTACAAAATGTGAACCAAATCTTAGAAATAGTTGTAAGGATATTAAAATATATTAATATTGTCAAATCAAATTTTATTTTTGCAGATCAAAACCATTTCTAAACATTTTGTTCTCCCTTCCTGTTTCTTAGGCCATACAGTCCCTGTTTCCGCGTTTGCCAGACAGCGGCAGAGGAACATCCCTGTTTGATCGGGGCTCCGCACCGCCGGGACCTGAAGGAGACAAACTGAGACTGGACACATTCCCTTTCCTCAGTTCAGGTGAGTTGAAGGAGACATTTCTAACAAGAAATTATAGCCGTTCCAGAAACAGTTGAATTTATACTTTTAGAAGAGAAAAGACCGTAAACTAAAGGTAGGAGGTGCAGGGAGAGAAAGGAGGAAAGCAGAGTCAGGATTGAGGATATGGAGAGGCATGAACATTTATTGTTAAAGGAAATAAGAGCGATAGCAGTCCCACAGCAGCCTACAGTGAGGCTGTGCTGCAGGTGAGAGAGGCCAGATTACCTTGTGAATTATGCAGGCGAGCAGAGGTAAGAGACAAGACTGAGGTTGAAGAAATCATCTTCCTGTTTTGAGTCGTAACTTTGCATCCTCATCTTCCTTCTTCTATGCAAACGAGTGTCAACAAATGCTGCGCAGATTTGCGTCTTATGCATCTGAGTTTGCTTGTATCTCTTTTCTACACAAGCTTGAGAAGGTAGCATATAAACAGACACACTCAGACACACACACACACGCAAACCTGCACCTCTCCCCCCTCCTCTGTTTGTCCTCAGGTCCTATCCCCCCTTCTTCCCTTCACACCCTCCTTTCTCCTCCCATGTGTCCCTGCTGTCCTAATCCCTTCCCAGGCAGGAAGGCCCTAATTGAGGGTGCAGGCTTCAGTTTGTGGCCTGTGGGCGCCCATTACTGTGTTTTCATAAGCAAGTGAGGCCTGCCTGACTGATTCAATATTCATGTGTCTGCCAGCTACTCCAGGCCCAGCACGCACAGACTTCAGCGCTGTCAAATTAGCCCTGCATAGTAAATAACAGAGTGGTGGGGAGAGAAAGAGTGAGACTTGGAGAGAGGTGGAGGGTGTAGCAGAGACAGAATCTCTGAGTTGGTTGTCATTTGGAAGGAAGTCGGGTTGGTTGAGAGGCAATGTATTTGTTTGTTCATTAAAATTGAATTGCAGCTTCACCTCAGATTTACCTCCTATTTGGGTTATGAACTGATGCTTACAAGGAATTGAATTAAAATGTGGTGCAACAATGAAGCGCATTTGTCTGATCTAATATTAGCTAGTAACATATTTGACATTTTTTAAATCTGTTTTAATATTTACTCTCAGAACCATGTATAATACTAACCAGTTGTAAGATTTGAGCTGTGTTTAATCACTTTTTACTGCAGTGCAGACTCTGTGCTCACATCTGTTCTGCAGCAGTGTGAAGTGGGTGCATAAGACAGTACTGGCATGCATAAATGAACCATCAGGTTTTTGAAAGCAACTGTGCCAGAATTAGCCCCCATGGCTGCTGATTTGAATTGCAAATCCTAGTTATAATTAGTGAACATTCTTGGATCTTGTAAGTCAGGAAACCTTTGCCCCCTTCCGAGAGTTAACCTCTGTTTTCCTGGGTCTCTTCTTTCCTAGGTGCCCCGTGCTACTCCAAACCCCCTTCCCTGCTGGGCCCGTACCCCCGCAACCCGCCCTTTGACTACCCCTGGAGTTTCAACCCATACCTCCCAGGGGCCTTCTCTCTCAATAACTGCCCCAAACTGCCCCCTGGCTCCCTCTACCCCTCCCAGTTTTACCCCAACCCTCTGCAAGGCAGCCTTTCCCAGCTGCCTCACCCCTTTTCCTCATTGCTTCCCCCAGGGGAGGCTGCCGGAGGTGAAAGGGGAGCACCGGGGCAGACTGGCGGGACAAACGGTACAGTGGGTGGTCAGCCGGCTCGACTCTGCCTGCCGCCCTACCCAGGCGGCCTGCCGATGGCTCGGACTGATATTGGCAATGGGGCTACACTCGGGGAGAGGGAGAGGGTGGAGGCAAACCCTCCCAGCACAGGCCTGGGTCTTGGTTTGGGAGCCGTCAGCCTCGGAGCCGGGACGGGCCAGCAGAGCCCCACCGAGAGGAGGGGTGGCGTGAAGCAGGACCCCGAATCAGACTCGGACCTGGAGATAACGGATCTGAGCGACTGCAGCTCGGACAACGAGAACGAGCATGACTTTGGCATCAGGAAAGAGCCCAGCCTGGTGAGCCGGTCGCCGCTTGTGTTGGATGGAAAGAAAGGGAGCCTGCTTCCTCCTATCACCTCACTCCCCCCACCGGTGTCTCCTCATCCGTTGAAGAGCCTGATGCCCCTTACTCCTCCACCTCCTTCTCTGCCTCCATCACTCTCTCCCTCCATGGCTCTGCATGACAGACACAGGGAGGCAGAGACTCTGAAAATGATCCACAGCTAAGACATTTTCTGATCATCCTGACCGGCCTACGCTCTGATAACTCTCTTCTTCTTTCCTGTTGCAATCACTCAAATCTTTGTTCACTTCTGATTATTGTTTTTCCAAGTGAAGCACTTCAGTCCCCCACTTCTGAAACTGCTCTTTCCCTGTTTGCTGTGTAAGTTTTTTAATTTATCACATTCTTGGGACTTAATATATATTCATATTTAAGTACGTTTAAAATATAATTTATTAAGACATAGTCAAATGTTGCCATCTAGTGGTTGTCTTAGGCAATACTTTTCACAGGCTTTAACTTAATGCAGTCCCTTTTGAAAAGTATTCACACCACCTGAACTTTTTCGCATTTCGTTCCACTACAAGCACAACCTTTAGTTTGTTATTGTATTAATTCTTGATTTAAGAAAATGCAAGTTTCAAATGCTTCTACAATTGAAAATCCAAAATGTGTTGTGTGCATGTGTAATCAGCAGCCCCAAATTTAACATTTTAAAACCACTGTTCCCTGTGATCACAGCTACTGGTCGTTTGGAAAATGTTTCAACCACGTTACTCATCTTTAGTCTTTTTTTTTTTTTGTCACTCGTCTTTGCAACATATTTCCAGCTCGGTCAGACTGAATGGAGTGCATTCATTAAACTATCACCATAAGTACAGGTTTAAACAATTCATCCACACGAATCTGAATCATTATATTGTACCTCTGGTTGTGTGGCTAAAGTTGCTGTGCTGTTAGAAGTTGAAACTTTGTTCCGGTTTTAAGTCTTTTGCAGCTTTTAACAGGTTTTCTCAGAGAATTGACCGTAGTTTAACTGGACCAACTTCCCCATCCCTGCTGAAGTAAACACCCCAACATGATGTTGCTGCTCCCATCCTGTTTAGTAGGCATTTTGCATTCAGGATCTTAATTTTCTGCCACACTTTGCATCTAGGTAACAAAAAGTATATATATGTTGGTGTAATTTGAAAATATCTCATTCCTCCACATATTTTGAATGTTCCCTACATGTAGGGGTGACTTCTTAAGGTGATTTGGCATTAATGGCTTTCTTGTTGCCATGTTTCCATAAAGACCAGATTTGTGGAGTGAACTACTGATAGTTGTTTAGCCAACAGATCCTCTTACCTGAGCTGTGGGTCTCTGCAGCTCTTCCAGAGTTATCATGGGTCTTCAATTGGTTTCTCTGTCAGTCTAGCTGCACTGGCATATCTTTGTAGGTTTTGAGGTCTTAATATTAATTTGGTGACATTTGAAGGCTGCTCGTTGCATTGGATTTTTTTTTTAGAGGTGTCACAGTAAAGGGGGATTAAAAAATAAATGCACACCACACTTTTTGAAAGCCATGATTTTTTTTTTACCTACTCATTACCTTGTGTTTGATCAAAAAACATTTTAATTCAACATCTGGAATTTTATAATTGCTATGGGACTAAATGTAAGAAAAGGTGAAAGGAGTTTTAATATGTTTTCAACACACTGTATTCTGTATAAACTGATCCTCCACAAAATATCTATATATTTTTTTGTTTGTAAGCGTAGTTTTAAGTGTTTTTATTCAAATACAGAAATTACATTATTTATTCAGTTTCAAATGTATCACTTTGTGAATATTTATTTGTTGCTGCACTTTTTACCAACAGGAATGAAAAAGACAGATGAGGAAGCTGGACCAGTTTAAAATTTGTATGAATATTTCTGTGTATATATTTTAATATGGTGTACATGACATTTAATTATCATTCCTCTATGATAAGATTTACCTGTATTGTTGTGATTTAATTCAGTATTTAAACATGTTGGAAAATTATAAGCGTCAGTGTATTAAGGTTTAAACTATTAATGGAAGAAGATCTGCGATCTGAAAGTGAAGAAAGAGCTCTGGCTTATGCTTTTTGATTTCTGATTTCCGTCGACCCAAGTTCCAGTAATTGTCAACTTTCATCATTTTTACAACTTGCCCAGTGGGGGAAAAAACCTTTGGATTTTAAAAAAGCATACTGGAAAACATATTTTTCTAGTTAGCATTAAGCCAGTATGAAGCTATTGTAATTAGTCAAATATTACTGTTATTGGTCTTTGCATCTTTTTAAATTATCCCCAAAAATCTGCTTTGGTTATTTTTCAGTCTATTATTTTTTCATCTCTGCAGAAACAGACCGTTTCAAAACACTGCAAAAAAATAGTTATTTCTCTGACACTGTTGTACAGTTTCTTCATTTTAGCTGCTTTTGGTTTGCCAGACAGTGTCACTTTCAAGGATCCGTTGTAAAAGCTCTATTGTAAACTTACTGTAAAGCTTTATGTTTTGTTGAGTTGTTCCGGGAAAGGTCACAAGTCACCCTTGTGTGAAATACCAAGTTGTAAATACTGTTTCCTTCCTGTGTGTATGTGCGTGTACACATCACAAAATGAAAATGCAGTGAGTCTACTGATCATGTTTGTTTATTTTACTGTAAAGAGGGAAAAAATGAATTTGCAAAAAGAAGAAAAAGATTAATATCTTCAAAAGCAATAAATATTATTCTGGATAGCAGGCTATTGGTGAGTTTATGGAATGAATGAACGGACTTGTGTGAAAGCAATTAGGGCGACAAAATGCGAAGGGAGCAAACTTTCATTATGGTTCTTAAAGTGAAAGGAGTGTGTAAACACACAGACAGAAGTGCATTATGTTTTGGTAATTGTAATTGCCAATTACAATTATGCCTGCATCATGAAACCAGAAATAACTGATCAAATGTGTGCTTGAGTTGTGTTTAGAAGCTCTTAGTTATAAACGCACATTTTGTCCTGAGTATCAAAAAGGCCTCTGAAAGCTGAACATTTAACTTTGAGCAATTTGTTCTTCATAATTTGTTTTTATATTATGTCCTATTTCTGCTTCTCCACATTTTAAATATATAGCTCTTTCCTCCTACCTATTCTACTTTGTTTTACAAATCGGAATTTGGGTGCAGAAAATACACATGCAGAAAAAATATATTAATTTCAAGTATTTGAGAGTTTCTACAAATATATCCAAAACATTTGGTTTGTAAATCAGTTAACAAAAAATATCCATCAACTTTAAAAATATTCAAAAGCACTGAGCGTTTGTCTGACTTTTTTTTTTCTTCAAATTTTTCTCTGATTCATTTTTTTTCTAAATAACAAAACAAAAATTCTGTTTGTTAGGTAATAGCAATAAACAGATCTATTCATAAATTAAATCATCATTAATTGCTGTAGGACATAAAACAGTTTATAATACAATTCAGTGATAACTACTTCAATAAGTTAACAAGGTAGCTTTGAAATAAAATACAGGTAATAATAATAATAATAATAATAATAATAATAATAATAATAATAATAATAATAATAATAATAATAATAATAGCTGTAGTATATTTTATAATTATTCCCAAATATTTATATTTTCTATTTTATGTAATAAAAACGTTTTTAAAAAGTCTGTGTAACGCTATGTTTTACATTTTAACTGAAGCAAGGCTTTTAGGAAATATGGAGACCAACTGCTCCCAATGCTTCTACCCTTACAGTTTTCAGATCATTGAAATGAGCCTTTTCTTTTTACTCTGCAAGGATGCAAATCATTAAAACAAAATTAAATTAAAAAATAGATGTACCTGATGCAGTTATTCCCTTCTTAGCAGATTTTTTTAGATATATATATATTTTTTCATTTACTTGCAGAAGATGCTTCTTTAAATTCATTCATGAGTTGTGTTTATTGGTAACATGTGCCTGACTCCAGGACGTAATTCTATTTATTTATTTATTTTACTAAATTCTGAGTGTTCTTATTTATTTAGATATTTTAGCTCAGAGCTCACATCAGCTGTTTCATCAGGCACTGTAAGTGAAACCCTGGTTGAGTAGGAGAAACGTTTTTCCACAGTGTGGCGCTAAGGGAATGTAATAAACAGGATTAATCAAGAAGATATGTTTACTTTGGACAACACAATCACAAGCTCATCAAACAGCCACATAAAGCAAAGGAATGCCATTCATAGAAAGGAAAAAACAATATAACTTATCAAATTAATTAGAGTTAGTATAAATTAACACTAAAATTCTGTCAGCATAAACAATATTTTGTGCATATCTTTAAAAAATAAAAACCTATATGTAAACAATTTTTTAATAACTAAAAAATCGCTCGCAGAATTATATTCTTTATATAATATTCCAGCTTTCCCTGAGAATCTAACAAATTCACCATTCACACTTTTCTATGGGAATATGGGCATTTGTTGAAGTGAGCTTGGTTATATTGCATTTGGGCCAAAATAATATTATCATGTACACAAATTTGGGCCTGGTAAACCCAGACGTGGTTCAGGTTGGCAGAGAGGGATAGGTGGGGACTGTTTACTGTGTAACACAGTGCGGAAACAAGTCGTTCACGTCTTTATATCACGGTCAAACTAGAAATACACACAGAAGCATAAAAGAAACAGTAGTATCGTTTCACAATAGTATAAAATAAAGTGTAACTATTTGCTTAATTTTAAACACTACTTTGCTACTTTTACAGTTTGCTACAGTGAGCCCCTTTTTTCTTTGCGTTTTCCTTTTTTTTGATGTGTACTTCCGCGTAGTGTTTTTTTTTTTTTTTTTTTTCTCCCACTGACACTCGGCAACTTTCGAACAGGAAACCCATTAGAGCGCTACGGCCGTCGTTTTCTCTATATTAGCCGGTGAGTAAATCATTTTAACCCATTTCCAGTCAACATAATGATCTACTGGAGCTTTTTCGCCTCTACTTGGTGAGTTTAAAGTCGCCATTGGAAGAGATATTTGTTTCTCGGAGAGTAATGGCTCTGCTCCCCCTCACCACTCACTCACAGCTCGAGCCGTAGACGGTAGCGTCCACATACAGGAATCCTGTTCTCGGATGGCTGACTGCGCTGCAGCTAAATGCATCCTCGTTAATAACTGCTTTATTTTAGCATTTCAGACAGTTCACATGTCACACGGAGAGCTTAACCACTGGACTCACTGTCAGGAGCTTTGTGTTTGCAGACAGTTGGAGAAAACTTCTTCAGGTAGCAGCAGCGGAGTTGTGTTGTGTATTTTCTGGATTTATTCGAGTTGGTTTCGGTTTTATCCTAAACCACAAATCAGTTTAATATTCCCAAAGGGAGGCATGTTGTGTAATGGGTTGTCAGTGGGAGGTTTATTGCAGGTGACCTTGTGAAATCTATGTTTTTTATCTCCTTCAAATAGTGTCCCCCGCTCGCCCCTCCTTTCTCTGTAATTTATCAAGCCAAAGTAGCCCAGTGGAAACAGGCCGACCAAGGCTAAAAGTTGGCAAAAATGAGAGCTGCGTTCTCCGGCACTGCACACATGCAGCTGCAATTACCAGATGCAGCTGCATTTCAAGGGTCTGGGTTTGAGAAAACTTTGTAAGGGAATTGGAAGCACTACCAACGTTCGTACAAACTACAGTGCCTTACAAAAGTATTCATATATCCTGATGCACCTAAGTAAAATTTATTGCAAACAATTGTCTGTGTAACGTTTACCTGTGTGGTAGCTAATATCAGTAAACTCAGCTGCCGGTAAGGCTTTAGATGTTTAAGAACAGTTGTGAACAAACAACATATCGAGAGCCCCAAGCTGAAACATGACAGTGGCAGCATCATGTTGTGGGATGCGTTTTCTCAGCAGAGACAGAAGTTGACCATATTCAGCCCTGCTAAGTCGGTATGTTATGAAACTATTTACAACCACATTCTGTGGAAGATAAATGTCCACCAACTTTGCACTATAGGAACCAACATTTTTGGACATTTTTATTTGCAAAATAGTTTAAGATGTTAACTGTAAAGATTGACATGAATTTGCTTACACCTTTCCATTGTAGCTCTGACTGTATGATTAGGGTCAGTGCACTCCTGGAAGCTGAGTCTGTGGTTAGTCTTTGAACATAGCGCATATATATTTGCTCCATGTTTAGCCATGCTCATTTACCATTAAAATCTGACCATCTTTTCTGTAGTCTTTGAAAAAAGCACACCCAAAGCCTGATGTCACCACCATGTTTCACGGTGTGGTTGGTGTTTTTTGTCAAAAATGTCAGTATATGTTCCCATCTGTCACAACAGACTACTAAAGTAAAGTAGTCTTTACTTTAGTAAAGTCTTAACACACTTATGTCTTTTTTCATCACAGTCCTCTATAAAGGCCACATTAGTGTAGTGGCCAAATACTAGCTAAATTACATTCACGTTTGCACTTACAGCATGACAAAGGTAAAATATTCAGAGGTATGAATACTTTAATAGGACACTATAGATATAGAGATACAAATTTAGGTCAGAAACAAAGACGTTGGCTTGTGATCTTCGTTCTATTGTGAGACCTCTCCTTTTGTGCATGGGATGAATTATTTCCTTGACCATGCCAGGTTTTGTTCTCTCAGGAGCCAGGCCATGGATGTTCTTCTGCAGAGAAGTGTAGTCATTGTACTGTATTGCCATTGCTGAATAAAATTTTTATGCCATATCTATAATTTTAAAACAAGCATTCAGTCACAGTCACTGGAACAACAAATACCAGAATTGAACAGCTGTTTTTCCCTCAATGCTGTTTTTGCTCAACATGAGAAATTGTGGATTCCCGCTGCCTTTCTGTACCACTCATCATCAGATCAGACGGTATAGACTGGGCGCCTCAGTGCAGACAGAGGTCAATAATCTGTGTCTATGCATAATTGATTGTCAGTGATGATTTTTGCCTTGCGAAAACTAAAGGACGTCGCTTCCTTTAGCGCTGCAGAGGGTTTCCTGCCTTCACAGGAAGCTCTAATTACTGTACGTCTAGCAGAGCAGTTTCATTATCTGATTGCCATCATCGACTGAAGATTCAGTTGGTGAAATGCCGTGGGTTAAGATTTTATTAATCATACCTTCTAAAGAAAAGGTCGTGGAGCCAGTTTGTCACTTTTGTATGAGTATTTCTCCTGAACTTCTGTCAGGGAAAACTGTTTTAATTTTTTCCCTCTGGATGTTTAGAACGATTGGGTCTGCTCGTTATTAGACGCTGTTTGGGAAGGGTGTTGGTTGGCGCTGGTGGTTTCGGAGACTGTGACGTGTTCTCAGCCAGGCGCTGCACTCGAGAAGCCCCATGTGAAGCAGGCCCTGCCACTTCCTGTTGCGCTCTGTCAGACTGGAAGGAGCGCTGCACTTGTCATCTCTTTTCTTTTACCCATGCTTTGCAAGTTAAGGCTTGTCTGGAACCCAAAGGCTACCTTATCTTCCTTTTAAAGGAATGTTGGCTATTTAATTTGAGCTGCAGTGCCGCTCTTCCCCTTACCTCTCCCCCCAACCTCCCTGTCTCTTGCTGTATCCATTGTTATAGACCTGCATAAACTCGCCCACATCAACTGCCTCTCAGAAAGTAGAATGATGAACCTGCGTAGTACCACTGCGAGGTGTAACAGTTGTTGTCAGCCTCAATGAGAGATGCCCAACAGCTGGAATGACAGGTAAGGGCACCCACAGTTGAACAGCCTGGGGGTGTCTTGAGGGCCTGGAGCTGTGCTGCAGGAGAGCTAATAATTTACTGTAGTCAGGCATGGACTTCAAAGTGAACGCAGGTATTCTTCTCTGGCTGCAGTTAGTTTGACGAACAGGCAGCAGATAATGAGAGACAGAACGGACCGGGCTGCTCCTCTCGTCTCCGCGGGTCAGCACCGAAATCCACTGATTCCTCCTGAATGAGCTCAGTGTTCGGAGTGGGGGTGAAGGCACAAATAAGCATGCAAGGGAGTTGACGGGAAGGTGGTTTTGCCATGCTGCACCTACAACAGCAGTTAAAACCGACCTAAAAACCGCAGCTGTTCTCGGTGCTGTTGTGAGGCAGCAAGCTGCAACGTGCCACAGTGTGTTTCTGCAGTTGTTTGCACAGATCGCTCCTGGATTTAAATGTACAAAAGAAGATTTGTGAGCGGTTAGTTAAGTTGTTAAAGTACATCATTTTGATTTGAACAGTCTTTGTATTGGTATTAGAGTATAGAAAGTATTCTTTCACAGTTTGTTTTACTATTTTGTGATTGACCAACACAAAGAAATATTTTTTTGTAGAATAGAAGGAGAAAGATGCATTGTTTTCGCTTTCCTTAAATTAATATCTAAAAAATGTATGTCTTATACTTGGATTCAGACCCTTTTTTACGCCTAAATAAGATTCACCTCAACCTGCTGCAGTTTCAAAATCAGCAAATTTATACATTTATCTTGTTGGCCTTGAAGGCTGACGCTGCACTTTACCCTGAACCAGGGTTCCCCTGTTGAGATACGGGAATGACAGCATCATGCTATGGGGAAGCTTTTCTTTGACTGCAATCATTGAAGAAAACCTGTTAGAAGCTAATAACTATTTGAGAATGGGGTCAAGGTTCACCTTCCCACAGGACAGTAATCCTAAACATGTGATCAGAAAAGCTGCAGAGTGTTTTCTGTGGGAGCATATTATTGTGTTAGAATGTCCTAGTCAAAGTTCAGATGTCAATCATATAGAGAATCGCTGGCAAAATCTAAAAAGAGGCGTTTTAGAAATGTTCTCCATCCATTCTGACAAGAACTTTCTTGTTAAAAGAACAGGCAGAAAAGTTCAGTCGTTTAGAGGAGAAAAGGTGATCGAGAGCTAGCTTAAAAGACCTGCAGAAACAATCATTATTTATGATTTTAAATAATGTAGACTCAAGCATTGGATACAAATGTGCGTCAAATGTTTAAAAGTTTTACTTGTAAAAAAGTTATGCACTATTTAATGTTGATCTTTCACATAAGATCTCAATAAAATGCATGGTCTGTGGTTGTAGTGTGTCAGAACGTGGAAAACCTCCAGGGGTTGGTGAAGCATTGTTTCATGGTTTGCAGATACTGAGGTATAGATCTATTTATAGGTATCTATGCATTACATGTTTGTGCTTGTTGGTTGAGTTGAACTTTGAAAAATATTGTCAGACATTTGATGGGAGGAAGTCATATTGAGGTCAACTGCCTCTTTTGTCCATTAGAGCAACAGAAGTAGACAGAACAATGGAAATAATGTCAACCCAGAACAGGAGACATGCCGCCACAGGTGAATGTAGTAAATTTAACAGTGACTGAATTCCTTTTAAGCTGCTTCATTTTTAGGATCCTGTTGTTTTTTAATCTAAATGGCCCACTTCAAATGCTTTGAGGATGTGATGAGGTTATTTAAACAGCTTTTAAAGGGTACTCCAGACGAAACTCTGACATTAACTTCTGACATTGATAGACTACTTGGAATAATTTGAGCTGACTTTGTTTTTTTTATTAACTTTGGATACCTTCCCATTAACCAAATGAAAAACAGGCAAGTCTTGTTTATGTGACTTTATGTCCTCTATCTGTGCTTCCCTCGTCTTCTACGTAGCCTAGGCTGTTACTCTGTGGATATAATTTTGATCATTGACGCAGCAGCAGCAGATTTATTATGTAAGTTTAACACCATCATTTTGCTGTTGTCACATTCTGACTTCAGGCCACAAGAAAAATAAATACATCAATTTATTTACTTTGATTCATTCACCATTTACTTTGAGTATTTTTTCCCTTTCAGCAAGTTTAAAACTATAATTAGAGAACAAAAGGGACATGACAGCCTATGAAGTTTACAGATAGGAAATCTTTATAAATCTTGCATAGACCTGACTCAGATTTTTGGATATGGCTTTACAGCTGATTATCCATCTCCACCTGCTTTACACATTTCATTGGGACTAGATAAAGGCTGAATCAAACTCTTAGCTTCTATGCATTGCTTTTGCAAAAGGGCTGTCTTGTACCTGTTAAACTGTGTTGTGTCCTTTTGATAAAGATGCAGAAAAGATATATGTTCATATAGTTTAACTTTTAAGTGCTTAAAATTGATATTTAGAAAAGACAACAGGTGCGCGGCTTGAATTAGAAACCTTTTTTGTTTTTGATTAATATATTTGTGATAAACATTCTCTAAAAGAAGTCTGACACTAACTAGAAAAAGTTACAAAATACAAAGACAAATGTTTAAAGAACTTCTGTTAGTATGATTCTTCTCTTAGAAACAAGAGCTCTGCAGAAACAAGAGCAAATAAAAGAAAACCAAACAATCAATCAGCATGGCGGCAAAAAATAAAGTTGAAGAGAAAACTGTGATAAAATCTGAATGGTCAAATGAAAGTAGATTTGAGGAATCAGAGTTTTGTTATGGGCTTTATGATTCATCCTTCTCTTTAAGAGATGGAGGATGGAGACTTGTGTAAAACGTTTCTAAATTATAGTTTATTTTGTGTTGGTTTTCTTGGATTTTCATATATTATGCTGAATTTAATAAGCTGCAAAGAGATTTCAAGACATGTCTTTGACTTTGTGTATTGACTGTCCTCCATTTCCCCTGCAGAAACAAATGATCAGTAATCAAACAGGATCCTTATCAGATTTGTTGCATTCAATCACTATTTGCTGAAACTAGAATTGGCTGAAACAAACAAAACAACTATTTAAAACCATAGCTGTATTATGTTACATTGTGTGCTGATTTAGTAGGCTCTTTAAGTTCGGTCATTGGGAAACAACCCAAAGAGAGGAATATAAATTAAATTAGAATTTATTAAATGGCTATTAGCACTATTTTTTTTACTTGTTCTTATGCAGGGCCAACTCCAGAAAAAGGGCTGACCACCAAAACTAAACAGGTCAGGTCAGAATTTCCTGAGATTTATTGTGCAGTTGTTATATATAGGAACGGAAACTGAATACTGGCACTCAATTTAAACAAATCTGCAAAATTTGGCCTCAGTCCACTCTATTTAGATTAATCTTCTTTTCCTTTTTTTCTTTGAAGAATAAAGACTGTTGAGTTAAAAGGTGTTTTCACACCTCCTTGTCCAGTAGACTCTGTTTTATTGGGGACCAAAATTACTTTTGTTACATTTTCAGGCCCAGTTCGCTTTCACACTGCACTGTCAAATGATCCAAACTAATTGAAAACCTATTCACCTCCCTCACCTGTGGTGGAGCTGAACCAAGAACCATCAAAGGAAATAACATGAAAACCCCTGAAAAAGAGGTGAACAAAGTGTAAACAAAAAAATGGAGTAGTCGTCATAGGAATTCTCTCTCTCTCTTTGCTAAAAGATAACAATCCCTTTCTTCTGCTAGCGCTAGACTTACGTTTGTTTTGGTAATATTTAAACAGAATTCCCTGCGTTATAGTATTTTTCCTGCTTTTGGAGCAATTTCTGGTCTGCTTAATATGCACATATGCATTCAAACCACACCAGAGTTTATTTAAGCTCGACAGAGACTGAGGTTTTTAGGTGGACTAGGTTTTTGCTATTTTGGTCCACATCAGAGTTTAAATACACATTCACACTTCCCCAAATGAACCGGACTTTCTGGTCAAACGGACTAGAGTTCAATTAAAGGCGACTAAACAGGGCTGGTGGGAATGCACCTTAGTAAGCCTTTTAAAGCTTTTACTCACATGCACTGCCTACGTGGCAACATTTGATCCCCTTTCAAATTATTATAAAATCCCATCTTTCTCACCTGTTCTCAGAGTCATCACTAACCTTGATCTGTCTCTCCTGCTTGTCATAAATTATAACGCACAAGCTCTGCATCATATAGGTAATATTTGCCAATAATAATCAATCAAAGCATGCTCATCATCTATTATAATTATTTCCTTCCTGATACCTTTATGAGGCAGGAATCAGCTCACACAAGCCCCTCAGTGTATTCACCTGCCAGTCTCTGCTGTTGAGTCAGATAAGGAGGCCCGTTCACCTCAAAGCATGTGTGGTCGAAGTCTTTGCAGGGGTGACGTTAACCTACCCACCCTCCCATATGTAAGTGAATGACCGCCTCGGACCCCACAGATCCTGAATGCAGTCAAGTTTAAATGTCCCATTGAAGATCAGAGGTTTTAATCTGTGGGAGTTTAACCTGAAGCTGCAGCGGTTTGTTTCTTTGCACACTGTGGGAGGGGGGGAAAGTGCCAAGTGGAAAGGGTTACATCCATCTGGTTAAGTGTGAGTCAGACGGACGGCTGGTGAACTGATGGGACAGAGTGTGTGTGAGTGAGAGGAAAGAGAGAATGAGCTCTTTCATTTGATGGTCTGAGTGGAAAAAGCGAGACTGGACTCAGCAGACGATGTTTACTTTTGAGGAGCGTGGGGGTTGAAAGGTCCTTCAGTGAAGTGAATGTGTGAGGACAGTGTGTTAGCCTGTGTGTTGAACTGTGGCATTCCCAAACAATGGGTTCTGTATTAGTCTTAGTGTAATAAATGTCTGTTTTTCACACATGGGCTACAACTCTGTAAGTAAACATTTCCACTCTGTTATTAGGCACCAAGATTTATAATTTTATAAGACCTAAACATAACCCCATCCTATCATTTAAGCTTGCAGTTTGTGTTTTTTTGTTGTTGTGCAGATTCAACTTTAATTAAACATGACATGTATGAGAGTTTTGCATGCTGAAATCATACACATACAAATAAATTAGTGCAGGGGGAAGCCACAAAAAGAAAGCAGGAAATCATTGCCAGCTTAAAATAATCTGTATATCGTTTCTTAAAACCTTTCTTGAAGAGTGCTTTGGCATTGTAACATACCAAAAATAATTTGGATGCCATTGTTATTAGATGGAGACTATTTATATTGCACCATCCATTAGGAGGCCAGAGGATAAAAACAGCCTTCTCTCTCTATAGTTGGGCCTCTTGAAATATTGTTTTCCTTGCTACTTTATCTGATAGCTATATTAAATTATGCCATCTTCATATGAGATGGTAATCATTCTTTTGCATTTCTCTTAGTTTATTCAGATGAATTATTAAAAGGCCTCCATGGAATGTATTAAGTAGAGATTAAACAGTTGGGCTGCTTCTGGCTGATAGTCTGAGTTTTGGATTACAATTTAGATTGATTTCATTATTGTATTAAGTGTGTATATATGTATATTATATAACACATACAAAGTAAAAGAAAAAAAAAAAACATCAGTGATTTTAGTTTATGCATCTACAACCTGGACATTGTTGGAGTTCTTTGTTTTGATGCATTCAATGGATGCAAAAAAAATCAGATTATTCAGTAACTGACCTGCTGATCACCAGTCAGTCGATCAAGTGAAAATCTGATCGGTTCAGATCTCTGACTGATTAACTGCCCCATCTGTATTGTTAGATTTGCTATTGTAAAGAAAGCAAGTCAATATTCATGATTCTAATCAGCTTCTAGTGTTTTCTTTTTCTCTCTCTCTTTCTGGCTTGGTGTGGAAAACAGCATCTACATTAATGCTTTGTGGCTAATCTGGATGCTTTTTAAAAGCTATTGAAACGTGATGTTGAATGAGGAGAGATCTGTTTTTGCTTGAGTTTATTTTAGTGAATAATAAATGTATTCTTAGATATGAATGCACTTCTAGAAAGTAGTGTTCGATATAGTTATTTGTAGATGGTATAAGGACTGGGCTGAGTCATTTATTGCCTTTTTGTTATGGACATCATGGGTCTAAGATTTTCAGCATCGTGAGCCAAGGTGCACCTTTGTGTGAGTGCAGAGGCATTTTTGGCTTACAGGCTTTGATTCTGGATAGCCTGACATTCCTTCCAGGAATATTTGACGTGAACCCTGGTATTTCAGCTTTGTTTGGTGCCTTTTATAAATCAGCTGAAGCTCAGATGAACCTGCTGCACATGCTAATACACACAATTGAACGACTGAATGAGTCAGGGTCAGGTTTTTCTTTTTCTTTCTTTTTTTTTTTTTTTTTTCCGAAAAAGGCTAATCAGAGATTTCTTTGTTTAATCTTGGCAATTACAGCTGCACACATACCCAAACTCTCCCGCATACACATGGAAGCAGTTAGGCCAAGCTGGAGGTTCATTCTGAACTGCCAATCCATGCCAGTCGATTTCCCCCAGCCTATCAACTGTTTCCATGAGGCCATTGACCTCTTTATGGGGGTGCGGAGGCAAGAGCGGATGGGGGTGGCAGCTAGTTGGAGTAGGAGACTGGAGTTAGCTTTAGCTGAAAGGAAACAAGCAAATAAGCCAAAAGCCTACACATTCAGCAAAGCTACACATTCAGCAAAGCTGAATGTGTAGGGATGTGGGAGAAATTTGCAGCTTGTTATACCTCGTTTATCATCTTTACAATGTAAACAGACTCTTGAAAGCCTTGCACAGACATTTAGGGGATGTGGCTGTTAAATATCATTAAAAATGTCTGAATAGAAGGTCATCGACTCCCTGCAGCGGCCGAGTCCAAGGAAAACCACGATAAGCTTATTGCACTAAAACAATGTTACAGGAGTATGTTTCCTTTTTGCAGCAAAAACAAAGAACCAAGTGTAAGGCATGTTGTGTGAAGCAATGAACAAAAAAAAAAAAAAAAGAACCCTTCTTGTGTTTTTCTTTAGCTATTGGCCATAATCTTATTTTAGCAGCTATGTAATGCTTGTTAAATTATATAATTGGCTCTTGTCGACCTGTTATGAATGCACTGGCTGTCTAAGAGTGAGAATAGAAGGAGGTGCTTTAGTTAGGCAGGACAAGGAGGAGAAGAAAGTTAGAAGAGAAGAAAAAAGGACAAATTTAGGGGCATATAAATGAATGGCTTGGATATAGTTCATTTGCTCAGAATGAACGAGAGAAATAGGCCTGACTAGGCATATTGTCATGTTCTTAACACCCTCAGCAAGGAGGAGCCACTCCCTTTCTCACCAACTCATGATCTGACTTCCTCGTACATGCAGTCAGCTGTGCAACAGTATCTCCAGTATCTCGCCTTGTATGCACTGCTGGTGTGTTTGCCGACTGTCAGGGCAGCGACAAGATCTCCGGGATAACTTTGCTCCCTGTAAAAAGCTGCTTCTTTTACCCTTTCTGTGACACTGAAACAACAAGCAGACGTTATCTTGAAATTTCTTATCTGTGAAAAAATTAAGGCTTATCTTTAACAGTTTATGGAATAAATTAGGACACTTGTGTTTTCTGGAAGCCTAATTTGTTTTGGAGAAATTATCTCTAAAGCGATGATGTATAAAGAGCTGAGTGCCTTTGTGAACTTTATGCATATTTTCAGGAAATTTAGCCTATACTGATGCAGCAGAGGTTTAGTCTAGAGACAAACAACAAACCTCCAGGACATTTCCCACAATTCACCTCCCCTGTGTCTGTTATTAGATTGTCTTGTAAACGCCCACATCTTAGGATCAGTCCTGTTATTCTGTTGTCATCACAAAGCTGATGTTTCAGATTAAAGAACAAAGTTAGTCAGAAATGGTTTCATTGCCTTTAACGTCGTGATTAACTAAACAAAAGGCTACTTTTTTTTCCAGAAATGTCCAACTTCTAGTTTTAGACGGAGTTTCCTTTCAGGTTCTATTTTAACTCCCAAGTGTGAGGGTCACTGAGTACAGGCAACTCCTGACCTTTGTTGTTTTAAGTCAACTTTGGTGTATTACTGCTTGCATAAAGAGTTAGGAGTCATGTGACACCTGTCAACTGTATTATTTTGCAAAGGGGTAGGAATATTTCCACATTCAGTACTAGAAACCCAATTAGACTTTTTAAAATACTTTGTCGGCGAGTAAAGCTTATATTAAAAGTATTTATGTCCTCGTATCTGTGAAATAAGCAAACGTGTCAGTATGGGGAAAAAACAAAAGTATGATATGAAAGTTCTGTTCTGTGGTTGTCCACAGGGGCCACAAGGTCAACACGGTAGCCAGCAGTAACGCTGATGCGCACAGCCTTGATGTAATTAAAGTTAGTTTCAGCTGTCTGCTACACATGCATCAGATTAAGATCTAGCCTAAGTCAATAATTGAACTGAAGTCAGTGATCACATCAAACATCCTTAACAATTTTGATGTGATATAAGTTACAAATCCTGATTTAGGATTGTGAACGTGCGCTACTTGTGTGATGTGTAGTTCAGAGTATTTACCTCAATGCCTCTAAGCCATTTTTTTCTGCCATTTCCCAATTATGCTCTTTGGCTCATATAAAGTAACATGAGAGAACATGAGCTGGTGGGTCAAAGCACAGTATATATTTATTTATGTTGCAAACTAAGGATACATGTTCTATACAGATTCAACACAGGAGACATGCTCTCTAGTCGGAGAGGTGTTTTGGGTGTGTGAACTCGGAGCTCTGCCAGCTGTGGTTGGAGCTGCTTGGTCAAGGTTGGACAAGCCGAGGGTGTGTGTGCCGTTATGCTTTGCTGACTTTTGGAAATAGATGTGTAATTAGCAAACTCTGATGTGTGGGACCTAACAGTTTCTGGAAACTTAACTTCTTCCTGTACTTGCCAAAATGTCTTGCTTATACTTGGATATTTCCGTTGCCTGTTCCTTAAAGTGTTTCATCTTCTGCTGCTTTGTTTCTTATTTCAGAAAGAACCATTTTTCTCTTTTTTCCTTCCTACCTCTCCTCCATATCTCATATTACCATCCCTCCTTTCATTTTGTTTGTAAATTAAAAATTTGTTGATCAGTTATGCCATCATAAAACATCTGAAAAGTTATGTTAGTTATGCAAGTTTCCAAAATAATTGTACAATTTGTAAGACTAAATAAACTGCAGGTTTAACTGAGCTATCAATTTCTCAATGTTGCCGCTAGAGACATCTTCTGTTTATTTTCTTTTGAAATATCAAATAACCTAATTAATTTGGCTCCACTAAACAGCTTCCCTGTAATGTACAGCTTTCGTCCATAGAAACATTGCAGGTTATTCCGATCTTTAATTCGGTTTCTTCGTCAGACGTCCGGTTTATTCTTTCAGTCAATCAGAAAATGTGAAGCAGTGTAACTTTGGGAGAGCAGAAGCTTGTTACTAACATCCCGTCCATCCACAACATTGTTGGTCATTGCTGGGGTTGAGACATGATCATTGCCATCTGCCAATGTGGAGGAGTCATTTACTGGAGCACCTTTGATTACACTGTGACCTAAAGCTATTACAGGCCTCGCTCTTTCAGTTGATCCTCTACGGAGGTGAAGTGGCAGTCTTGAAGGTTTTGTTTGTTTATCTTCTGTCAGTTTATTGATGGAATTCGAACTGTTAGGATTACGTGTGGTGCAGGTGTTTTGATGTGCATCAGCAAGTCTTTTCCTCAGAAATTGCATTACTAAGAAACACTTCGGCAAACACATTTTAAAAAGAGCAAGTTTGAAACAGAAACACAATATTCTCATCTTGCTAATTGAAAATGATTCATGTTCATAAGATTTCAAATATTATGCTTGAATCATCAAAAAAGTCATATTATCATCAGTATTCCAGCATCTTTGTTAATCCATCCTTTTGTTTAGGTTAGACTATCTTACTGGAGCTTCATCCTTTTGAAAATTTAATCATTTCAGTTTTGCTCAAGTAAACCTGAAATGAAACTGAATGCAGTTTTGTCATGCTTCTTACGGAAACACGTGTGGCCTCCATGTTTTACAAAATTTCTCACTCTCTTTCTTGATTCTTTCTTTGTGTCTTGCCTTCTCTCACTCTCTTCTCATGTGATTGGTTATACAGGAAATGGCTCTGATAGCTTCCTGAGGAAATTACACCCACTTCCTGTCTGTATGGCTCTTTATTTGCCAGAGCTTTTTTCTTTTTTGGTGTGTGTTGAGGCGCCCAAGGGTGGAGCTGCTGGAGGGGTGGGTTAGCAGCAGTAGCAGCAGCTCTGGTAGGAATCCCCTAGTCACAGTTAATGAGGGTCTCTGGCCTGATGAATGAGGCAGATAAGCAGCAGCAGTACAAGCTGTCCGAGCTGCAGCCATCAACCGCCGCTCTATTTTTAGTCCCTGCACTTAGAGCTCATTTCAGTCTCAACTTCAAACACATCTCTACATTTAAGAAACTGAAAGATGTGCTAATGAGAACACGTTTTGTTTAGGTTATTGTATTGATATCAAACAAAGGAAAGCACAGAGAGTAGAATACATGGGGACACATAAGACATCAATTACTCTTCTAATAACTCAATTAAAATTTATATTAATATTAAAACAAGCTGAGGGTTCGATGAGGAATTTAAAAGGGGGTATGCCCGGTAATGCAATGCAATTCCTTTGCTAGCTGTAACATGCTTATGAGTAATAGCCCGAAAAGCCCCTGAGCTACAGTAAATTAAGAGGATAAGTGTAATTCTTCAGCTGGGGTGTGTCACAATCCCTGATAATCATATCAGCCTGGGATAATTAGGCCTGTTTGTTATTTTTAATGGAATCAGAAACTGTTAGACCTACTCAGTTGGGCTGCAAGTTATCTTGCAACAAAGGTCAAAAGGGTCAATATTTACTCAATCTGCCAGAGTTTGAGTCAGAACCCTGCGTCTGACTCAAACTTTAGTAAACGTTGGCCATTAAGACAAAAAAAGGAGAAGTGGGCAGGTCATACTCTTACAGATCCAAGAGTAGAACTGAATGATCATTTTTTACCGTGATCTTCTGCTGGCATTCATGCACAGCTTACAAACTAAGGGTGCATCAGATGACTAATGCAGGTGTTTAAACACCTGCATTCAATTCAAAACTGAGTGGTTTGCAAGTTTTGGATGGTTTAGGGTAGTGCATGGATTATCGGTGCATGAACTTTTGGCACTGCTACAATTGCAAAGGTTCGCATAAATGCAGTCTACCTTGTTTGATTATCTATTGACCTTTGCATGCCAGCAACATACCTATCAGCTGAGTGAAGGTCCATCCAGCAGGACTGACATGCTCATTTGGAATGTGGTGCATTTAATATATTTAATATAATATTTTATAAAATGTTGCACCCAGCACCATATTGTTATTGCAATGATTGCTGCAATTTGATTGTACTACTGCAATTGCAATATTTATGAATAAGAGTTTCATTACATTTCTAAAATTGTACATCCTAATTAAAACAGAAAAACACTTTTAGAGCTTATCTCCTTACACTGTAATTGCATGATTGAATTTATTTTTATCTTAGTTTTTGCATACTTTATTATCAATGGTGCATTGGGGCTGTGAACAGGGTTCAGTTTTTCTGCTGACAGGTCATTTTATGAGAACTTGCGATATCCTTTTAGGTTAGGTTGTGTTGTTGCACAGTTGTGTCCTGATACTGGTATTTGGTGCTAGCACCAGTTTGTAACTCGCCTGTCTCACAGTCACTGTCTCACAGTCACTGTGAGACAGGCAGTTGCATCTTGATTAAGAGCTATTAGCCTCTACTACTACTAAGGTATGGGTGCTGCAGAGGCCCACATTTGGGCGAGGGGCACAGTTTGGCTCCTAATCCTGTCCAGATCAAAACGGTTTCACCTTAACCTCCAATTGTTTTAACAGTTCCACAGTTGCTAAGGGATTTACATAAGAGTTGATGTAAGACTTGGTGGGTTATCATTAGCCTGCACTGACTCTATTGGAAATATTTAATACTAAACTCTGCTGCCATTCAGTCTAAATAAAGAGGCAGCTGCTTATTTTAGCTTGCCTTCATACTGTATTAGACCTCAGCTTGTTCAGCAATGGAGAAGGAATGTTCTTATAAAGGCCAGTTGTCACACACACCCACCGGTACACCGGCAGCCTCCACACACGCGCGCACACACACGTACAAGCATAGTTTTAGCTCAAATACACACAAAGGCAAACACGCTTGATGGCTATCATTACATTGATGCCACCTGACACTTAGTTAGTAGTGGAATGTGATGGGAGGGAGGAGCAGGGGTCAGCTGCCGACTCTCAGGAACACCACAGTTGATCTCTGCACTTCTGGGACTGAATACTGTGTGCACGCTGCATGAGCCAGGAGGAGCCCCAATGGTGGAGAACTGATGCCAACTTTGATGTAATTGTAAGGGGATGGGAAAAAAGTCTGCTCGGTGTTGAAACTCACACTGTCTCCATCTGTTGTCCGAACCGTGCCATATGCTGGAATGCACCACTCAGTCTAGTTTAGTTAGAGCAGGAGCGGCTTCTCTGTAGAAGGGAACTGACCTTCTTCACTTCCCTTTGAGTAGCCACAATCAGCTTCCTGTCTGCTCTAATTTCCCTCTAAGAATACCTAAATGTATTACAGATTCACTGAAATAAACCAAGACGCAACAATAATAAGGGGCTGGCTTCAGAATATCTTATAATGAGGGGACTGAAATGCTGAGACATGCTGCATGGAAACAGCAGCCTACTTTCCTCCATGTTATCTAAGCTTTTCCATTATGCTTAGAATTCAGAAATAACTGAAACTGAAATGCTTCACCAATCTTTATCCCACTGAGAGCTGTAATGCTTGGTCAGTTTATCAATGATCCATGTTAATTTTTTTATTTTATTTTACTTGGATCAGCCGATTTTAGAGTGAAGTTGCCCCCATACATTCTTTAAAAACAAGTGATGTTAAACATTTGTGGTAGGTTTGTGCTAGAAAAATTAATACCTAGTCATTTTGCAAATATTTAAAAAAAATTAAGGGTAGTTTTTTTTCTACACACCATGTGTGTATACATGCTACATGTGTCTGTTGATGTATATTTGGATTTTTTTTTATTATTTTTTTAAAGGAAAGCTCAAAAAAGATAAAACTGAGCACCTTTGTGGTATCCCATTCAGCCTTACTGTTATTTGATGGTCTTGCTTTCTCTCGCTCTGTTTCAGCCTGAACTAACTGTAGATATGTTGAAGAAACTCCAGTTTTCTTTACAAACTCACTGCTAACAAAATAGCTAGGTTTTGTTTTTTTATCACCCATTAACAATAATTACCACTGAAGACACCTGGTGGGTCTTTTCTCTTGCAGGAAGAAGATAGGATTTTTCAGATTCCAACTTGCTGCTCACAAATCAAGGTAGATCAGGCTTTAAAAACAACAACAAAAAACAAACTATTATTTCATTTCTCTAAACATCCCCAACAAAAACACAAACTAACTAGATGTTCAAAAAATACATATTTATTTTTGCAACTACACTGATCTAAAAATAATGAATGCTAGTAACTTATCTGTATTTTATAATTTCTGAAGAGTTTTCGCATGGCTTTATTAGAATATTAGGATGTTAAGAAGAAAATTAATTCACTGAAAAGTTCAACAGGTAGTCGTCAAATAATTTGTCGTTTTTTGAAGAAAATAGCAAGCGCTGTTATTTTGACTTGAGTTAAACGTATAGGGTGTCATGTGAACAAAAATTCCTATCCTTGACTGAAATAATTTAAACTGTCTGAAGGCCTGTTTGAATATTAAAATAGAGGTGTTTTTTTCTTTCGGTTAGATTTTCTGTTTGATGCATCTGTTATTAAAACTTCACTTCATCTTTTAAAGGAGCTTTAAAGAAAAGCAGTTTACCTTTCGACCAGGAACAGCCATATTTTGAAGAAGTGTCTTTACTTCCGGCATTGCATTCAGTGTTGTTGTGTTTGTGTATGTCTCTGCAGATGTGCAGCTTTTGCTGTCTCAAGCCTGTGACTCTCTCTGTTTAGTTAACCCCTCCTACGCATGCTGCTCCAGCACTGGCCTTTGTCAGCATGCAGCCCACTGTAAACGGTCATAAATGAACACATTTTCTCTCTCTCTTTCCCAGTTCCACTTTCTGTCTCCCATGCCACCAATTCTGTTGAAGTCGTACACAAGAACACCTCTCCTTGACCACAAAGCATTTATCAGAGCTACCACATTGTTGTACAAATACACTTGATTAAAGTCACATATCCAGTCTTGCTGGAGCACCCTTACAGATTTCCCCAGAAATCAAGCAGATTTTTTGTTTGTTCCCTCGTAATCAGTCGAAGTAACTGCAAATTCACTTGTATAATTAGACTTGTACACTCATCGGAAAGCGGATTTTATTTAGGTGCTTCATATTTTCGTAATGCGTTTGTTTTTGAGAAAAAGTGGCAGTTATATTTTCGATTTCTTTTTAATTATTTAATTCAGTTCAATTATCTTTAACTATACTGCCCTAATTCACAATATACCATCTCTAGGTACTGCATAAAACAGTAATTTTAGTTCAATCAATACATAGTTTACAATTGATCCTAGTCATCAAACCTTGCATCAAATTCAGCTCATTATTCAAATTAATTTATAGGGCTTTCTATAAGGAAACTCAGTAAATTGCATCAAGTCAGTAATTTGTAGCATTAGCTTCTCCTGGACAAGCACTGAGTGGCAGTAGACGATTGCTTTCTTTGTGTTGTTGACTTTACAGCAATCCCTCATATTGAGCATGTATGTAGTGACAGTGGAGAGGAAAAAAACCTCCAGCACAACCAGGCCATCTGCCACAACCGAGAAGACAGAATAGTTATTGAAGAACCAACGTAGAAGTACTTATTAATACTCTTACTATATTTTACTTTACTGAAAAGTAAAAAACTGTGTAGTTTTTGTCATTGTTATCTTAGCCATTGCCCTTTCAGAGTCAAATAGAATGCCACTATTAATTTCATTATGCGTAAATGTGTATCTGCCATTTCGCCCCCATAACAACTGATTTCAATGTTTTTGTAATGCAGGGTGAGAATTAATATCCTTTTTTATGATTAGGAACTCTGCTTAAAGTGCTACAAAGAAATGTACATGCCAATCAGGCATAATAATGTGCCTGTTATTGTGTGTATCCCCTGTTGGTGCTAAAATAGAACTTGATGAACTGCCTTCACCAGATCCTTGAAACTGTGTTGTGGTACTTGGCATTAAAATGTTAGCGACAGATCTTTAATTCCTTTTTATGAGATGGAGTCTTTTTGGATTTGTCTTATTTGTCCAGGAGACCCAAAAGATATGTAATTTCATTGAGATCTGGAGTATTTGAATGTCAAATGAGCATGTTTCTCTTGTTCTTCTCTGATGATCCTTCAACCATTTTTGCATTTTAGCAGGAAACGGTATGCTACTGAAATAAGACCCAAGCAATGGGGAATACTGTCTTTGTTAAATTGGGTACATGGTAGCCAACAGTGCTTAGGTAATGGGACTTTGTCAAAGTAAGATCTACATGGATCTAAGCAAAACATTACCCAAAGTATTGTACTGCCAAAGCTAGCGTGGCCTTTTCCCATATTGCATCCCGGTGCCACATGTTCCAGAAGAAAGTGTTCATGTTTCATCAGACCAGACCACCTTCTTCCATTGCTCTGTTCTCCATTTCTGATTCTCACATACCCATTTTTGGCTCTTTTAGATGTCTACAGGATTCAGCATGGGAACCCTAACAAATCTGTGTTAATGCAGTCCCATGTGCAACAAACTGTAATTCAATGTTTGCTTTACTGGGACACCTTTCGATCAGAACCACCCATAACTTCTTTGGCAATTTGAGCTACAGAAGTTCAGTTGTTGAATCGGACCACATGGGCTTCCCTTCATTTCTTATAGGCATAAGACTTTATTGCCCCTGACCACATCTCTGTTTCCCTACTGCTTCTTACTTGAAACACTTTTCATGAATCTGGAGTACTGCAGACTGAGAACACCACATAAGATCTCACGTTTTGTCGATGTCCTCATTCAGTCATCAAGCTCTTAAAATGGCGTCCTTTCAAGCTAACATAAATCCTCATGCTGGCCCATATTTCCTGCTTTTACTACTTTTAACATTTGGGGATAAAATATTCACTTCCTCGTTAATCCAGCTCAGCCACTAAAAGTTACAAAAACAGATAATTCATCTTAACTACTCGTTTTTCAAGGGTCATATTGTTACGCCTACTGTTATGCTGTGCCTCTGGTCATCCAGATATGTGTTGCAGTTTACCTGATATATTATATTGACTTCCTCAATCTTGAACAAAAGGGTTCTATTATTTTTCATCCCAGCTGCTGCAGCGTTCGTGACTCCCTGCAAGAAGTTCCAGTTTTATTCATTAGCCTGCTGGACAGGTTACCTAATGTCTTAAATTAGCCCCAGCCCCTTCAAAAGGAAACACCATCTTGTTAGTTTTAAGAGTGTGCATCAGTGACCAAGCCTATAAAGCTGAAATGCATCTATGGTTAATGCTGCGGTAGTTGAGGGATGCAAGCTGACTGATGAAAGTTATGGCTTTTTATTGTCTTCTTCTGTATGCATCTGCATATGATATGCCATGTGGTGTGTGTTTATTTAGAAACCCTGAAAGGCAAACATGTTCTTTATTACAATTTCAATTAGAGTAACCTTTTCTAAGAGTTTGTTTGTTAGTTATTAACTACAGTGGCTGCATGAAAATGAGCAAACAGAAAAATAAATCAGGTTATTTTTAGGTACAAGATTTTCCACTGAGGTACATATTTTTTTATTTTTAGCTGCCTTCACATATTGTATATGACGTTGCTTTTTCCGCATAATGTAACTTGTTTTGAAAATGATCTGAAAAAAAAAATCTGTTTTTATTAAAATTTTGCAGGATCACTTGAAGGGTATTTTTGAAAACTCATATTTCATCAAGTCTTGTATTGTTTGAGAAAATGATTGCATTAGGGCCAACAGAATAATATTACACAAGATTGAAATATCGTTGCTAAAATTATGTATAATGAGTTAACAAAGGAAAGTAAAGTGAGAGTTTTTTGAGATTTTTCTAAAAGGAATTCAATCACTTGTTATTTAACATTTGGGTTTGTGGATCCTTGTGTACATATCACATTTCACCACTCTTCTGTGATGACTATCAAGCGCTGGCCAAAAGCTCCTGCAGAGTCTCATAATGTATGACAACAAGGTAACACTCTGAACCATGCAGGAGGATGACTAGACGTTGCTGTTGTACAGGAACATCTTTGTTTTTAAGCTCTATTGTTTAGCTCTCCAGATGAAACAGAGTTTGGAAAAGACACCATAATGCTTCCCAGCCTTTCCCTAATGTCTTTATGGACAGCACTGTCCTTTCTGATAAGGCTACAGAGGTAGGTTAAATTCTCCACAAACTCAAGTGGTGCTCCATTCATCTGGATTCTGTTGAGGGGGAATTTATGCACATCTCTTGAGTTTTGGAGCTGTTGATGTTAAGTCTGACCTGTCTGACGTGTTTGTTGATTCTGTCAGTTTCCGGTTGTATGCTACAGTCATCTGATGCAAGGTCATCTGCAAAGTCAAGGTCTTCCAACTGAGAGGTCAACATCCATTGAATGCCTCTGGGTTTACTTGCTATTGTGTTTGTTGTGGTCCAGTCTATTGTAAGTTGGAAGAGACCCCTGTCTCACTTCAGACTGTACATAAGAAAACTGTCCTCACTTTTTTTTTTATCAGATTCTATTGATGACAATTACACTTATTACTGGTTCTTCAAAAAGAGAGGTTTTGAACTGGCTTAGACAAACTCTGGGCTTACATCCAATTGAGATGCTGCTTATGCTAGAAAGCCCCCCGGTGAGGCTAAAATAAATCAATTTTGCAAAAGGAGTGGTCTATATTTTCTCTACAGTGACAGCAGTTGCTGTCAAATGGTTGCCACAACCACTTAGTAGGTTTAGGGGCACACACATTTTCTCTTAGCGCCAAGTTTGTAAGGACGGCATGTTTTGTAATTGAGAACTGCATTTGTATTTACTCTGGCTGTCTATGATAGTGAAATTTGTTTGATCTGAAAGATTTAAAGCTAAAATCGGTAAGAAGCAAATGCCTTTTCTTGGCACTGTACACATCACACCTTTGTCCTTCTTTTTCAGCGTCACCAAGTTCTTACACTGTGTCCACTGTTGTCACCCAGCGTTGTACAGTTTACTTTTTTATGTGTGTTTGGGTGTTCCCTGCTGGCGGCTCTGGGTCTGTGGCCTTCAGAGGACTGAATACAGGAGCTGTGTTTTGTTTGTGTGCTTTGGGGAAGGGGAAGTGGTGAATGGTGTAAAGGGTGGAGGTAAGTTTGTCACATGTTCCGAAGCATTTTCCCCCCTATTCATTGATTTCAAAGAGAAGGGCTGGCCTAAACCTTTATTTTCATATTAACTCAGTGCCATTTTTAGATCCTTGCTGTTGCGTCATGACATCTACAGGGGGACTGTTTGCTGAATTATATGTTGAGTAAGAACTTGCCGCTTCCCGAGTCAAAACTTTTCCTCCTGAGCTCAGCAAATAACCTAACTGTAACGGCATATAAGCTGCAGATATCTGCTTATATGTTTAATAATGCTGAATGTTTTATGTTTTAGCAAATGGTATTTGAAATCAATGGGTCTTTTTGCTAATCTGACAAATAAAATTCTGATAAATGTTTTTTGTTGTTACTTGTGATTTTACTCTTGGAAAGTTCCCTGTGTTCTGTCTCGTATCTGGCTTACTATTTGCCTCTGCTTAGTAATGATCTATTGAATCAAAAAATTGAGGGTATAATGAAGATCATAATATTTACTAAGCATTTTGTTTTCTCCTCTTTTCTTCTTCTGTTGCTCCATAGCAGGGTTTGTTTGGAGCTGAGCGCTCTAAGCCAGCCATGAGCATCATTGGGGCTGAAGATGAGGACTTCGAGAATGATTTAGCAGATGTGAGTAAAGTGCAAGAAAAACTGTTGAATCTAACTGTATCATTACTTTTAGCTTAAGTTTGTAATTCTTCCATCTTCTTGTCACTCTTTCGTTGTTCGTCGCAGTCATCAGATGACAAATGTCCACACTTCGACAGCATCGACTTGTTGAAGAAACGGCCAACTCACTTGCTGGTGTTCATACAGCATGTCATTCTCCAGTTTGACCCTGCGCCCTTGGTGAGAACCTAACATCTTGTGTACAGAAGATGCATTTTGATGGATTAGGGGGTCACAGATGTGTTTAAATTTTTTAAGTTGAAAGATTTACAGTCTGAATTTCACATAGTTATTTCAAAAGGTTGGAGTGTTTAGAAATTCACTCACTTTTCACACATCAATGTGGATTCCTCTTAATAATGTCAGGGATTTGGTTTAAAGTTTGCAGGTATTTAGTGGAGTTATGTCTGTGCCGGTGCAGACAGGAAATGACAGGGGAAAATTAGAGTTGGGGACAGTTGTGTACAGTAGATTCCCACAAATGAATCATCCTGACCTTTGCTTCTGTATGTCTGTGAGAAATTTTATCTCAATAAAAATATATTTGCTGCAAATTGTAGTTCCTAAACACTGCTAGTATATGAAAGTGAATGATACAGAGGGCCTTAAGTGATTTTATGCCTTTTCTGCTCAACACATTGTTTTTTGAAAAACGTTTATATATATATATATATATATATATATATATATATATAAAATTGCACAAGAACAAAATTCCATACCAGACAAGGGATCTTGTAATAGAAAATAACACAAGTGTCATTTAGTAGATAACAAAATAATTACCAGAATCATTTTGGAATTTCAAAAAATGAGAGAAATTATAGAAAAAAAACTTGCTGTTTAATTACATATTAATTTATTATTCTAAAATCTAAGAAAAATAAATCATTTCATGGTAAGTAACCTAAAACAGGACAAGTTTAGTCTGACTTAGTGAATGAGGAGGAAAAACAAGGGTTTTTATGTGGTGTGCTGAAGCCTCTGGTGTAACTATATATATTATATATTACTTTTATATCTTTACACTGTTTTAAAGAAAAATGATTGACCTTCAATTTAAGGTTGTCATTTTTTATTAACCTTTAATAGAAAAAACCCTTTATTACTGCATGTGTTGCCTTTTTGCTCATTTTTAATTTATTTATTATGTCTTCCTTTTACTGACAGCTGTCCAAAGACCTCAGAAATATCCAACGCCAAATCTGTAAAGTGTAGTGAACTGAATCCCCCTCTGCCTCACCTTCTCATTCCAAGAGTGTAGAGGAATTCAAACTGCAGGCTAAACACAGAAATAACCTCTCTAGAGCATGCTTTGTTTGTTCTGTGTTACTTTGAAAAATGGCTGGACTCCCCAAAAAAGATGTGCTGTTTTCAGATATAAGTGACTTATTTTTTATCTATTTATCTTTATTTATCAAAAACACAACTTTGTACCGATAATGTTATATTTATGTTGTTTAATTACTCTCTGCACTCTTAAAATATACGTATACATTTTATTGTTATTGTGAAGTAACTTTTTAAATTTCTCCTGGAAAATAATCCAGTTCTGCCTTAAATGGGTTTGGATTTAACCTTTTACCTTTGCCCTACTTTTTTTCTCATGGATCTATGAAGTGTAAATGGATCGCTTGCTCACCTTTGACTTTCATACTCAGTGAAAATCTGTTACAGCAGACAAGGTTAGTTGAATAATTCAGCCCTACGTTTGGGAGTTAGAGTCTGTAGAAGAGGAGTAACTTGTACTGAGTTTTCCACAGACTGATGAAGTGCTCTTTTCAAAGTATGGAAAGTCTCACTTTGCAGATTTACAGGATTAGTTCCTTTGGATTGTTGTGCATAAAAAGAAGTTGAATGGTGCAAATTGTCTCAAATTTCACTTCTTATAACCACAATATTCATGAAAGGGCATCCAGTGAGATGTTTTTGCATTTGATCATACTCTTTATTGTCAATTATCTATTTGTATTTTTCAATGTTTCCATCAATTATTCATCTGTTTGTCCGTCTGTCCATTCATCCACTTATCCATTCATTTGTACACCTGTCCTTCTATCCACCCATCAATCGTCCATCGATTCATCGGCTCTGTCATCTATCATCTATGTCTGCCTTTCCACCATCTACCCATTCATTTGCTCATCTATCCATTCATTTACTTGTCAGTCGTCTGTTCACTATTCATCCATCCATTTGTTTCTTCACCTGTCCAGTCATCTGTTTGTCCATCTTCCATCTATTTATCCATCCTTTCAACTTCTCTGATCTGAGAGCTCTAAGTTTGTGCAAGTATGAAATTCTAACATAAATAATGTTCAGTTACCATAATATACTCTAAAAAAATAATTATTACTTGTTCATGTAGCTGACATAGAGCCTACAGATTGCAAAGACGTTACATAAGAATAAAGAATCACTGTCATAGTCAGTGTAAGTGATTTTTAAGATTTATGATTAATATTAAAATGACTTCCTCCATCAACAACTGTTACAGATGCCTGACTAAAAAGTTGCTTTACCTTCTGCCTCCTTCACAGTTGTGTTATCTTCACGCTGACATCATGAAGAACCTCAATGCCAGAGACACCAAGAAACAGTTTCCAGAGTTCTACAACAGCTTTTTGGAGAAGGGTGCTGTAAGTAAAACGCTATATTTTTTTCTGCCAAAAAAAAAAAAAAAAAAGAATTAAGATGAAAGCAAATTTCAAAGATCTGTAGACAAATTAAAGTATAAAAAGAATAATGGTAAACACTTTAAAAACCTGTCATTTAAGTATTTAAAGTTGAAATTAAGCAAATAAACATGAACAGTTAGCTTCATGTTTGTTTATTTGTTCATGTAAAATAAACACGAAGCTGCATTTGACCAAACAAACTACTGTTTGGTTTGGTTGTGATGAAAACAAAACAAAAACTGTAGTAGCAAGAAAAGAACTGGACTGTTAGCCAATAGCCCATAGTCCTCTTTTCAGACAAAGGTACATTTTCTATTACATTTGGAAATTAAGGTCTGATACACTGGAGGAAGCGCAGAGTGTAAAAGTTGCAGTGTAAAATTTCCACATTCAGTGAAGATTTAGGGAGCCGTGTCATCTGCTGGTTCTGGTCGGCTTTGTTTTGTCCATTAATAAGTCTGCACAGCCTTTAGAGCGCTTCATGCTTTGCTCACATTCCTCTAGCAGGACTTGCCACCTGTCCACTCTGATAATTTCTTTTTCTTCTTTTTCTTATTTAATATTCTAATTTTCTGCG
>CAEFZX010009254.1:0-16721 GCA_903066825.1 Alfaro cultratus
ATATATTTTTTTTTTTTTTTTGAAGATAAACTAATTTACAAATTCAGAAAGGGAGATTATTCACACTTACTCAGGAAAAACACTCTACAATAACTGTGGAGGAGCTGCAGGGACCCAGGGCTCCAGTGGATCCACAGAAAGACCTGCGCTTTAACTTGAATTACTTCTCCCATTACATTATCAAAATACTCAATGTTCCAATACCAAACGACAGCTTGGATGCAATATTACATAGACTAACGCATTTCAGGTGAAATTGCATTAAAATTCTGCTTTCAAATAACCTTCATCCCCAATCTTGGTGACAATGATCATCACAATTTGTCACTGAGATGATGTCATCATGATGATGAAGACATTATTGACATAGCCATCATGGTTTGTTGTAGGTTTTCCTACAGCTTTAGTTTTTAATAACAAGTTCTGTTAACATATCGACTTTTTAATCTAGATTATTTTCTATCTTTCTGCATTCACCTGCGTTTAGACTGACTTGGTCATCAGTTCTTCAGTTTATAAACATAGTGGTTGTTCTGGGTGGTTCCTTTTTAAAGAATCTTGTTTTTCCTCATAATTTTTCATAACAAGCTCTTTGAGTTCCTGGGTTCTGTCTGAAATTTTTTAAGTATCTTTTTGAGGATTATGTGCCTTTGAAGCACCCTTAGTTTGTTTGGTTATTCATTAAAACTTAGTTTGTCATCTGTTGGCTCTGCCTGTTTGAGTCCCAATTTGAGTCCTCCAATTATACATCTCCTGTACCTCTGCCAGAAAAATCTGAGGCAGAAATTAGTAAACAAAGCCAACAGACAGTCTATGCAAAAAGGTTTCACTTTGTTTTTTTTGGGGTTTTCTAACACACTGCTGCTGCTTTGTGTCAAATGTGGGATGCATGCACATTGAAACCATTGGCAGGCATACAAAATGTGAAGAGGAATAGACATTATCGCTTGTTAGCAATTACCAGAATGTTTCCAGTGATTGATCATATAAATTGAAATTCAATTTCTATTTTATTTTAAATGATGATAGGCAGGTCTATTCTAACTTTGAGAAGTTTTTAATATCATTTATCCAGGTTTTGACTTACACACATAAGAAATAATCATTTTATTTAGTTTTTGTCTATCATGTTTTCAGGGTCTTTACTAGTAAACTTTTTTGAGTTTTCTGATGTTTTTATGTGATATACTTATTTATGTATGGATTACTTTATGTCACAAACAGTAAACAAGCTAATTGAGATCACTTTGGTTTTTATCTGGAATGGTGCTATACAAATAGTTTTACTTACTTACAAAACTCAAATGAGAAAAAAAAAGAGATTTCCGTTGGGTTTTGCTACAAAGTAGCTTCTTTTAAAGGAAAAAAGTGAAAATGTATCATACCTTGTTACGTTTGAACTTCTCAGAAACGTTGCTTAGTGAAGGACATGCTTTTTTTATGCAAAAAGTTAGCATTTCTAACTTTTGCTTTGCCCTGTTGAAACCTATGACCAATAATCCTTTTTCCCATCAGCCTTATCTGATTTCAAATCTGTTAGTAAAGTGAACCCAAAGGAAATGAAGCATTTTACAAGCGAGAGGTTAGTGAGCTGGCTCGGTAATGAACTGCACATCCAGGTCACTGAGCTCCACCTTTTGCAAGTAGCAGTAGTTAATAGCTGCTTTACAGCTTAGACAGACAAGCATTCACTTTATACGTCCGTTTGACAGGAAACAACTAAAAATATCACACCCGTGCTGTAATTGCTACTTTGCTGTCTTTATAGTTGGTACTGTATCTGGCCAAAGCAGCCACCAATGAATGTAATTGCTGTGTGCAAAGTGGAAAGTGTCATGTCAGTTAGCTCTGCTTGGATTTATATATGTTACACAGCTGGACTAAGTGCCACCCTTCCTAAGCATTAAACATGCTTCATGAGGCTGCAAGAAATCACTAACAGTTGAAGAGAAATGCTAAGAGAAAGAAAAATCTCTTGCAAGTAGCAAATTATTTTTTTGTCACTGCAGCTCCTCGTAAAAGATTTTAGTTCATCTACAAGATACGACTTCTGATAACGACACCATCATGTTAGCGTCTGTGTATTGACTCTTATTATTACTCTACGATTCACTTAATTACTGTAATAAGTGTTTTCCTTCAGGAGGTGGTCTGGAGGTTTGTGACTCATAGTCTATTAAAGCCACACATGGTAAAGGAAAGGAACCAGATGCCTGGACCATCAAAATCACAGAATGGCCACTGTTCAATCAGAGCTTGAGGTACCTAGAGAAACCCTCAGTAAATGACACGCTTTTTATTCTGATGTTTCCAGGCTTTGGTTCTTTCTGTTTCACTGAGAGGACTATGAAATGTTTATGGAAGTGCTGACAGATTGAAGAAGCTGGCACAAAGATTCAGTGTATGCTGGTGTGAACTGCCTCCCATAATTGATACAATAATACAGGTCTAGTATATACAGCACCCTCTGCAGGAGTACGAAGGCCTATTTTTAGTTTGCCGGTTGAGTTCAGCAGCTTTTTATTGAAAACTGTCCTGGTTATTCAGAGTTCAAGTATCCTGAACTTTATCAAGGTTTTCTGGCCTTTGGAAAAGAAGCAGACCAAGACTAAAAGCTGAATATTAGTCTCATCTGACAAGACCAAATGGTTCCAGTTAGTTTTAGTGATGTTTAGCAAACTCTTGGCACTTAAACTTTTTACACAGAGACCTGGTTCACATGTGGATCATTTTAGCCATTTCCTGACTTCTAATGAATACCACACAATTTCTCTTGTCTTTTCCATTTTCAACAGTGGCTTGTTAGACTGGCTTCTTTATAATTTCTTATGCATATCTCATGGGGGTCGGGGGGATCTGAGTCAGCGGAATCAGTAGTGGATATCTTTTGATTAACTTTTGACTTTATATTTTAGAATAGGATTTAATAACAATAAAATACTTTTCGCATATAAACAAACTATGGACCCACACTCCTCACATATCAAACCTGCTGCTAACAGTCTGACATTGCATTTAAAATTTCTTCCAACATTTTATCTTTTTCTCAACTTTTTGATTTTAGTCTTCAAATCTAATATCAGATTTATTCCAGATAATTTAACTTTATTTTATGATAGAAAATAAAAGTAAATCAGCAAAAAAACTCCACTTTTTTTTTTCTCCTTGTCACTCTTATTTTCTGTTGGAGAAATAAAGGCTTTATTTTTCCTGTATATTACATTATTAAAATGGACAAATACAACAATAATTTACATAAGTTGGAATTTGACACCATTTTCTCAAGTTACTAGATATTTGAATCAAGACTTAATTTTATAATATTAATTCCTAAAATTTTGTGTTGCTTCTAAAAACGTCAAACTGTGACCTTTTATGTTAATTTGTGTTTTTTTTTTTCTTGGTATGAAACTAAATTTCCTATAGTACTCCTCTGTATTTTGTGCAACCTGAGTTGGCACTATTCAGGTCTTTGCTTGACTGTAAAACTTTTTTGCTGCATGGTCTGCATGCAAAATGTGTTGTGTGCACCTTAACAAAACAGTTATTTTGTTGCAGATATTAGCACTAATGAGTGGACCCAAGCAAGAAATAAGCCCCTAAAAGCCTGCTTACTTCTTATACTTAAATGCCTTGCATATAACGGCAGAACTTAATGCATTCATAATGTATTTTACCTCGCTAACTTGTCTGACTCTCATCTTGCATGTTCCTGTCTATGCCTCTGTTTTCATTGGATTATTCTGAGGCTCAGTGGTCCAAGCAGGGAGGGACATGGGCCTCTGAAGTTGTGATCACAGTATTTGAAAGCCTAGGATCAGTCAGTGGTTATGACTCCTAAACGTTTTAGAGTGTGTGAAGGATGAGTGTAAATATCCCAGATGGAAGCGGTGGATATTTTTATTCAAAACCTTTTAGAGGCTTGCTGGACAGCCAACAGTGTGTCCCTTCATTAGCTCAGAGGGAAAAATGGGCAGTAGCTCTGGTGAGATGCTAAATCTTGTCTCATGTTGACGTCCGCATTTCATCTAAATCTTTTTTTTTTTTTCTTCTTTGTGGTTTGGAGGGTGGCCAGTGTGCTGCCCTGATTGACCTAAAAATGCCCCGGTGTGCTTTAAAGGGTCCTCTCAGATCCACGTTTTAACAAAAAGATTCAGACGGCTTTGTATTAGAAATGTAGGTGATGAAGTGAAAACTCCCTCTTAAAAATTCTTGTCAATAAACATAAGGAATTGTTTTTATTGTGATTCACACTATTAGAAACATATTTAGTTTAGATCTTGAATCTGATTTGTTTGTTTTTCATCTTTAGGTCCACATATAATCGTGCAGTAACCAGATTTCAGCCAAAGCTTTGAGCATGTACAATTAAATTGCTTTCTGGACTTGAAGAGGAAAACATCTCTTGTAGTTGGGAGGGACTGCTAGATGAGGACTGAACCAAATGTGAATGCTTTGTGACAGACGAAGGACCCACAAAAGCAACTATTGTTCATTGAGAAGAGTTAATAGCAAAATAGAAAAAGAACAAGAATGGTAGATGGTTCTGAGTACTTGCTAAATACAGCCACTAAGTTAGCTGCACTGGTTGTTAGCACCACCTCCTAACATTTAATTATGGTGCACTCACTGACAGGAAAAAATGTGAATGTCTTAGTTTCCAGTCAACTTGTTATTGGTCATGACTGGTGGAGGAGTCACCAGTCATGACCAATTTCTAATTTCTCAGAACATTTCTGCTTTTATCTATGATCTTAAAGCTTTTTGTCTAAGTTTGTATATTTCTGAGCTCAGTTTTTAAATAATTTGTTTGCTGAGTTATTTGCTTAAATTGCAAATAGTTTAGGTGTTCAAATATAAACATGTTATTTGTTACCTGAGTATTTGTCTCAAACATTGAAAATTAAAGTATTTAAGATTCACTGGCCAATATTTTTACATGCACAGATTTTTCTTGTATCTGCTATTTTAGAAAACGATTATTTCCAGATATGATGTCTGGCTTTAACACAGAGTTGAATCTTGGAGTATTACATTGAAATCCGATTGTTGCTGAAGACCCTCACTCTTTGTTTCCATACAGTGTTTCTGCGCAGTTCCTAAAGTATTACTTAGACCTTAACTCCGTCTTGCTCAACCGCAATCTAAACTGTAGTGTAAGTGTGGTTTAAAGATAGATAATTACAATACTTTTCTCTGTAATTATACTGACTTTGACAAACACTGTGATCACAGGAACACTCTTTTAAGGTATTGAACTCAGTAGCCTTCCTCTTCTACCACAAAGAGCTGATGAAAAGGATTCTGAAATGGACCTTGTGGAAAAAAAGAGAGTTTTACTTTGCTTTTCCTCCACATATATCTGTTATTCTAACAATTTTTATTGCTCCCGTAAAGAGCATCAGTCATTCTGGTGCTATAGACTAATATTTAGAAACTGCTTGCAGGCAGCGTACATTCAGTTACAATATTCGGGTCTCCAATCAGTCTATTTCTGTCTCTGGAGCACGGTTGATGGGTCGAAAGGGGAGCAGGTTTGGGGCAAAGCAAACAGTGAGGGTCTCAAAACTCCAAGTAAACATTACCCTGCATATGAACTGCATACCTTTGGGCCTGCAATTCTCCCACACACTCACATTTGTGCTCCAGCTTCTCTAGTCTCGTTCCTGGTCACACACTCTTCAGCCGGCCCAGTTAAATGCGCTTCTTATCCTGGGGCCTTACCATAAATCAGGGAGGAAACACACCTCTGACAAGGTCTCACCTCCACAGCCAGCAGCCCTCTTAGGCACCTCTGACTCTAATGTGAGGCTTGCTTTTGAAAGAAAAAGAATAGGTTTACACTGAAATGCTCTTAACAACTTTTTTTAAATTAATTAGTTTGATTCAGCTACAGTTGGGGTGGGGGGGAATAATGTTGCCCTATTTCAGTATTTACTTCGTTCAAAAGAAATATTCACATCAATGTCTTTCTTGTTTATTTGTCTTTGGAAAAGAAAGTAACGTGATTACAGATAAACATAATAAATTGACTTTGTTTTAATCATTAAAGATATGTTGTACTTGGTTTATGCGAAACATACAACATGACATCTTGGACTCCTCGGTCCAAAAACGATTATTCTAGAAGTTCTGGTCTTTGCCTTCATTCTTTCTGGCAAACTGGTTGTTGTTAGTGAGCAAAGATTTCCTTCTTACTCACCTCTGAGGAATATTAAATGTTCGCCATCAATTTATGATTGCACAGGAGTTCACGTTCACATCAACAGTAAGCAGAGTTTATTCTCTTCAAAGACTGCTTTTTGCATTTTGTTTTGTGTGAACTTGCTTGGACAATCAGAGCTGGGCATGTTGGTGGTTGTTTTAAATGTTCATTAGATTTGTGTATTACACAAGTCTAATACACAAATAGACTTGTTTATTGCTTTCTATTCTGTGGAATGGCTGCATAAAAGGATTTAAAATTACTTATCTAGCTAAAGATGCTGAAGTTTTCTTTCTGACGGCCTCAAACAACTCTTGGGATGTCACCATGGTTCTCATTCTAATGTAAACTGTTAAGCGCAGACAGTTAACAGTTTCGTTTGCATTGGCACCAAACGAGTTATGCGCGTCAAAAACGCATCTGATGCTTCAAGTTTGACGTTTGTGCACTATGAATGCAGACGCTTGACATTTTGCTCTACACCTAGCATTTTGCGCGTCGGGTATATCTGGTTGACATTCAAAGTCTATGTGGAGGTGCGTTGAGGGTGTGTCAGGCGCGTCAAAATTGCTCTAGGCCGATTTGTGGACTCGTCAAACGCTCAAAATCGTGCCGCATTGGACGCACGAAACACGCCACAATGGACCCCAAATAGACTTTGAATGTTAACCAGACGCACCTGACACATGAAATTGGTGTGAACGCACCACTGAATGTGAAACAAATTTCTCATCTTACGGACCTGATGTCATCCATCGAAAGTAGGAACAGATGTAGAGATGACCTAAATTATTTTTCACCAGATGTAGCTTTTTTTGTTACATTTGAAAAAATAAAAGGTCCTTTCAGCTTTTATTATTTAATGATATTGCTTGTATGAACATTATTAATCAACATTATTAAAAAGGATATTAAATATCCATGTCTAAAAATATGAAAACAAAACCAAAAAACAAACAAACACCCAAATATCCTAATTTGTCATGATTGTGTGAAAATACCCTAACCTACTGTCATCAGTCTTCGTTGTTGAGGAAAAAGATGTATGTCCAGGGATTTAGGGCAAGTCTAACAGCAAATTTTAAAATTTTATTGAGCAAGAAGTACATCATGTGTGAACCACTTCCAGGCAAAATGTTTTTCATTAGTCTACAACTTCCTCTCATCCAACAAAATCATTAAATTCAATATTCCAAGGATGTCAGTGGGTTTAAACAAAGACTCGCACCATTTGTGGCTTTAATATTCTTAAGTGCCTGAACCAGAGGAGTACTTCAAGAGCAGCAATATTCAAAATGACACTATCCCTGGAGGAAACTGTTTAAACATCTGAGCCATTGCCCAACATGTCTTTCTACTTTAGTTGTTTTGACGTTGTTTATCCATCCTTGTCTCAAAGCGCCGACTTCATTCTCAGCCGCTTCAGCTTGTTTCCAACAACTGTGATTCCTCAACACAAAAGAATTAAACTCTCAATGAAAAACACAATCTTTTCATCTCAGAGCATGAGTCAATTACCAAACAGCATTACTGAACACATTGTACTCAGAGGATCGTCTCCTGGACTGGAGCAAAAGCTGTATTGGTTCTGACATGTTTATTTCCATGGCAAAGCCTCTTTGGCTTTCCAGCAATACCAACACATGTAGCTTTTGTTGTCCATGTGTCTGCTGGAAGGTTCCCAGTCGCCTTCATGGCTTGATTTTTAAACAGTCCTCTGACAGACATGGATTATTCAAGTTTATGGGGCCAGCATTTCTTCAGTTGTATTTATCTGATTTTCCTTGGGTGAAATCAAAGACAGTGGGAGAGTGTGAGAGCCATTTAACATTTGACAAAGGTGTTTTATCACTAATCTGGGAACTTTGAACAATTTCAATTGGCTTGACCAGTCAGTTGCTTATTCTTAAAAATGTTAAACTCGGTACTTCTCCTTATAGAGTGTCAAATAACTTAGTAAAATGTTCAGCTCAGGTAGTTGCTAAATGACTGGTGAAGAAAAACTTCAAAATGAGTAAACCTAGGAAAACAGCCTTATTTCTCCATGTGGATGCTGCAGATGTTGATGCAAAAGACTGAATTATCCTAGCAAACCACCCAACATGTGTACTTCATTTAAAGATAAACCCGAGGCAGAAGATGTAACATTACATTTGGCATCAGTGGTACTAAAGATATAGATGGAGTACTTCAGATGTGGAGCTTCATATTGAAGATTTATCAAAGATCTTAGTTGTCGAAAGTATTAGAAGTCCTCTGTCCATCTATGTTGTTTTTCATATCTCAAAAAATCTAAAAATTTATATTTGTCCTTGTTAGTTTCCAGTGTTTCCAGTCTATTTACACCAATAGACTAGAAATTCAATTGGATTTATAAACTGAAATCCAGTTGGATTTTAGTTTATAAATCAATTAGTGAAATCACATTTTTCTAAGGAAATACAGCCATTTATTTGTTAACTGTGCAGCCAACATTCCTATGCTAAGATAAACACGGATAAAGAGAGAATATCTGAGCCAGTTGTGCTAATCTAAGAGATGTGAAATAAGACACATTCCTTTATAGTGGATCCTTTTGTCTAGCAAAAATGCGACAGAGTTAAATAAAATGATGGGATCATGTTTAGAGAGAGAACTTGAACTTTTGATCAGAAATGACTCGCCTCATATATGGCTCGCCTCATATATAGGAGACAGATAATCTCAGAAAACCTGGACAAGGTGTAGCTTACGTTGAGAGAAACATGGTTACTTTCAACAATATCTTCAGTTAATGCATAAATTCTATGTTGGACAAAATAGCCAAGTGAGAAAAATATAACCAAAGATAACCAAGGTTATCTTGAGCCCAGAGCTCAAGATAACCTTGGAGTGGCTTAGGTTGGAGATAACCTAAGCCACTCCAACTATAAGTTTTGTCAAAAAAAGAAAAAGAGTTTTAGTTGCAGTCTTAAAAGTAGATGGGGATTCTGTCTCACAGGCTGAACCTGAGATCTGATTCCACAGGAGTCTAAACAAACTTCCTTTCACTTTTAGAAAATCTGCTTGATTATTACGATATTTTTACACAACAAGTAGATTTTTAAATGGCATGCTGCATTTAACAGAGCAAATAAAATTGAGCTATAAGAGGAAACAAGATCTCTGCTTTCAGTTCTCGTCAGACCTCTTGCTGGAGGAATTTGAATTAGATGAAGGCTTTCGGCTGAATTTTTTCGGGCCTCTTGATAGTAAAAATTGCAATAGTACAGCCTTGAAGTAATGCATTGACTAGTTTGTCTGTGTTAGTCTATGACATGTTTGTAATGTTGGCTCTCTTGCAAAAGTGAAAGGAGAATCTCTTTTCATTTCCAGTGCCATTTTCTTCACATGAGGATTACAGATTTTTCATTAGCTATTGGTTTCTAGTACTTACTGTTTTACTAGACTTGTGTTGAACAGAATAGCAATTTATTGGAAATTATGTGTAAATTGCAACTTTTCTTCAATGCCAAACAATGTATAGTAGATATTATACAATTAAAAATATTACTATATCACACACATTTTCAGAATAAAAATCAGAAAAACAGAAAAAGGACTAGGGTATGACATGATCTTACATTAAATCTTAATAAAAGATGCTTTTTTGGGTTTTTTTTTTTTGACGTATTTGTTAAAACTGTTACTCTGTCATTTCAGGATGGTATGAGACAGATAATCAGTGAAAAAAAAAAATCAAGCTTCTCTGCTTTGTCTCGGTGCTTACTAGAAGCAACCAATCTGAACAAGGAGGACAGTTTTAGCGCTGTCAATCATGCTTGTGTACTTTGTTGTGGCCCAACCAAATTATTTTTCGCATTTGTTCAGGTTGTTTTGGATAGATATTTTCTTATCACTTGAAACCTGCATTGTTTATATTCTCTGGTTATTTGATCTGATATTCAGAGAAAAATTACCTTTCTTCTTACTTTTGGTTTTAAATGTTTTAATGATTTTGTCCTTCTGTACCTCTGAGCTTCTTCTCAATCCCTCAGGTCAGCCAACCAGCAGCTTCTGCAGGTATTGAGGTCCAGGTGAAATCTCAGAGGGGTCAGAACCTTCTCTGTTGTTGCCCCTCAACTGTGTAGTAACCTGTCTCTGCATGTTAGAGACGTTCCTTCTCAGCCTGCTTTTAAAACTTGTCTAAATACCTATTTTTATTATTCAGCTTCCAACATCAACAGTTTGACCTTATTTGTTCTTTCGTATTTTGTTTTGTTTTATTGCACTTAATTTTTGTCAGTCATACTATATTTGTCATATATGTTTTTCTTTTTAATGTATGTTTTTAGTATGCAGTTTTGTGCAGCACTTAGTTTCCGCTGTGGTTCTTTTGAAGTGCTTTATGAATAAAGTTGATGTAGTATGATATTAAAAGTAATTTGATGATCTAAAACATGCAAGTGTAAGGAAAGTAAAGCAAAAGCAGAAAAAAACCTGCGAGCTGGCAAATATCTTTTTACAGCACCGTATATTTAGTTTTAAGATCCTGCAGTTTTAGTAACAGGGATTTACAGCATGGTTGCACTGTGAAATAAATGTAACCGCATAACTAAACTGTCTAAAGTTCATATCTCTGCTCAGTTTTCCTTCCTTCTCAGTGGAAGTGTGTTTTCAGTTCTGTTTTCTTCCACAGTCTGAAACAAAATGCATGCCTGCTTAATTTGTTACTGTGAATTAATCTTAGTGGTTAGTGTGCATGGATACCTGTCTTGCATCCGGCTGAATTGTTTGTGTTGTGAACGAATAAGTTTTAGTGTTGACTCCATGTTTTGTTTCTTGAGTGCCGCAAATAGACACTTCAACTCTAAGGAACTGAGGAATCATAAATTAAAGGTTAGCTGCATGATTTTACTAGCTCAGGTGGTGTTGGCAAACACAGAAGCTGTATTATTTAATGCCCTACATGGGCTACAGACTGCAGTCTGCTATCTCCGATTTCTGTGAAGCCAAGCATCAACATAAAAGTTATATAACATCCCAAACTCTTATAAGCTAAAGCGCAGAGCTGTTATTTTGCAGCCAACAGGCAATAAAAGCATCAAACATGATTAGAATTTTAAACAGAGAAAGAGAGGGATGTTCTGAATACACAACAGTGTGCATTTGTCAGTTTGTGATATTTATGTGATCATTGCAGTATTCATTCTGAAAAATGAGACTGCTCTCCAGGTGAGTTCTTCATCCATCTTCTGCGAAATGTTTATGCCAAATTCAGATTTTGAATTCATTTGAACATGTGAGTGGTCCTTGCAGACCAGAAAGATAAAGTGAACAAGTTCTCCAGAGGGGAACATTAATAACACAATGAAAAGATGAATTCTTTCAGTTTCTACAACAATGAATCTCACCACAGAGATTTGGCACCAAGAACCCTGACAGTAAGACAGATATGTTGCTGTGATTAATACCTCTTCTATTAAAAAACATACTTCCTCACCCCTTGTGCCCCTGCTCATAGAGTAGAAGACATGAGACAGGATAGAAGAGCCAAGCTAAAGGGCTAATATCCCTCTTCCATAATAATCAATGTAAGGTTGACAAAGGTCCTGCAGAAAACTATGGACAATTGTAAAATATGTGCCACCTACTCAGAAATGGTGCTACATACTAAAATACAACATAAACTCACAAAGGTTGACAAATCATTATTGGAAAACACTTTAGATCCACCTGTGTATGGTGTCAGGTTGGATTTCATTGTAGAGAAAAGAGAAAACAAATGGTTAATTTCTGTATGTTCTGTGAGTACAGACATTTTTCCAAGTTTAGAATGATAAAATGTTTTTTGTTTTGAGGTTGACTCAGATAGAGATATGGTATTAGCTATGCAGAAAATACTCTGTTCTGAGAAATGTTGAAAGATGCACTCTAACAGAGTTATACATAACTGAACCAAATTGGCTGGGGGAAAAAAAGCTTTTAGATATGGTTATACTCTATTTATTTATTAAATATTAGATTTAATTCTGCACCTGTTGTAGTTTAGTTTAATTTAGGGTTATTGAGTAACACCAACTTCTGCATCTCAGCTCAGTCTAAGATCTTATTAGGAATCTGCACATGGTTTTCCCCCTAATTCCTCCCTGTGGCTCCCTTACTGTATTGCACTGAAAACTTTTAACATGGCCATAAAACTTTCCCTAAATTAATGTTGTAAAAGGCAGATCTATAAAGCTTCTGATGGAACTACAGAAAGGGCCATTTATGCTAAAGCCATGAAGCCTCTTAATTTGTTTATTTGCACATGCAGCTGAAAAGTATTTTTATATATTTTTTTAGTATCTGTTTTTTTAGAAAATGTAATTTCCACAGTTCAGAAAACAGGGATTTTCCTCTTGTGATTGTTAAATGAAATGTTCTAAGGTTAACAAGTGAAAAACAAGACGAAAACGAAGTTGATATCTCTCTCCGGATTAATTTGGAAAATGAAGCCAAAGCCTCTAGCAGAGCATGTTGGGCCCTGGAGATCCAGGTTTAGGGACCACTGCATTATACCATGTTGTTGTTGCTATTTAATGTAGAACAAATCATTTATACCAAATATTTAATCAAAGCCACCGCTAGTTCAAGAAACAAAGGCTTTCGAAAGGCCTAGTAGACTTAAATCCAATTGAGGAATTGTGGCATGACCCTAAAGAAGAGGATGCTCATGCTCTAGATCCCTCCAATGTGGCTGAATGAAAACAATCATTCAACAAGAGTTGTTCAAAATTTGTCCACATCAATATAAGACTCGTTACTAATTGCAAACGCTCGATTGGAAGAGATCACAATTTTGTGGGCTCCTCTGACTCTGGACTGTCTTCAGTTTTTTTGCTCCTTTGTGGTGGCGCCTCTTCCTATTGCAGTTGTGTGTCTGAACATAGAGTTTTCAATTTGAAGTGTGTGTAGGTTTAGAAAAGCCCAGCATCATTTTGGTGCACATTCATGCCGAACCGAAAGGTTCATAGTGAAAACCTTGGCTATGAATACATGTACAGTTACACCCTTTAGCAGGAACATCCTGTACTCATAAAAATGCCATGTTTAGTCACCTCTGGTAGCTCTCCAAAGCAGTCTTCTTTGGTGTGCTGTCGTTTAAATGAATGTGGTCAAAAAGTCATGGTAAAGAATTTCATATACATTTGATAAACCATATTGCATTTATTGGCTGATGCTTACAAAAGATTTTTGGAGTTAGATGTTGTGCTGCTGGTCAGATTTCAATATTAAATTGAATATATAAATCTTTAACATTGGCTGTCAGTGATGATGTATCAACAGACTGACATGAGCTCCAAAAAGTCTTGATATTCTGCTGTGTTTTTGTCATTCCCCCTCGCCGCCTGCAGACTTTATGTGCAGGCCTATGTAGCTGATATGCTAAGCCCAGAGGTTTAGGTTGTAGGTCATTTCCCATTGGGCTCAGGAAACTCCTGCAAAGGGTTTGTGATAAGAGTGAATTTTGAGTCTATGTAAACCTTATTAGGCCATTCTTCCCCTGTGTGGAGGGGGGTAATCCCAAACACCTGGGCTAGTTAACTGGGATTCTGGGGGATTAGGAGCTCTGTGAAGGCAAACCTGATCTTGCTTCTGGTTAAACCCATTTCCATTCTTGTCAGTTTATATTCGCTTCTTTTGTAATTTCAAATTAGTCCAGGGTTTTGATAACATTTTCTTTTTCTCCAGAGCAACTTTGAGATTTTGGCAAAATAATCTATTCATGTTTTCTTTCCGAATAGATATGGACTGAACATTCGTCTTCGATGAAAGATTGTAATGAAGGAAATGTTTCTCAGACTGCTGACCAATCATCATTTTAAAAATTATTTTTCATTTTTATCCATTAGTCAACAGGAATGCATGAGCTGATAAGTAGGTTAGCGTTGGCTCTATGAAAGTCCTGAAAAAAATTAAGTGAGTAGAAACAATTGCTATTACTTTTAGAAGTGCTATATAAATCTTTTCAGATGCATAAATATTTTTGTTAGAAAGTACTACAAAACCAGCCGTTTTCCATTAAACTTTGACGTTTTAGAGTTGTCTTATTTGGGGTGTCCAAATCTTTTTGCATTATAAGAGTGTTTTCAAACTAACATGAAGCGTTGTTGACTCTGAGAAATAAAAAGCAGGTGTCAGTTTTAAAGCTATGAAAGTGATATTTGTTAGTCAGATTGAATCCAGACTCACTTACAGAACAGACTAACCAGCTAATATCAGCTTGTTATATTTATACTCTATAAATATCAGTCCAACAAAATGGGATTTTTTTTCTTCAGTCTTTTTAATGAAAACAAATTAACAGTAGCAATAATTTTTGAGTTTCTTTTGAATAAAAGCAATTCAATATACATTTTTTTTAAATAGTTTGAGTAAACAATGATGCTGTAGTATTTTTATTCAAGGTTACAAAACCACGGGAATCTCTAACAACCCATAACTATAATATGAGGATCTAAAGAGTTGACTTTTTCTCAGTTTTCATTTATACATAAGTATTCAGCTTCCATCATATTCTCACAGATTTGTAACTGAGGAGGTTTTCAGTTTTGCATATGGTGGCTTTTACTCCAGAGCCAAAAGTCATCAAATTGAAAAAGAAGTTTCAATTTGAGACAAGAAACTACATTACTGTGCTAAATCCTCCCCCTCTGCTTATTTGAGCTGCCGTCACACTGAGTTGACAGGGTTAATCTAGCTTATGACACCATGATGACATGATGGAAACATTCACTGACATGGTGCCTTTGGAGAGAGGTAGACCATTTTTGGACAGGAGCCTAATCTTCATTGCAATTCCAATTAATACTGTTTCAGCAGCTCCAAGGTTCAGAACTAAGTAGCTGGCTGGTTTATACTTTCATCTTTACTTTTTTTTTTGACTGTCCAAGACAACCACAAATGGCAAGAACCTTATATTCTAAGATCTACATTTCATAAGTAGGATTTTGTTTGACTAAAAATCGGGGAAATCAATTCAGAGATAAAGCACACGCAGCAGATTTATGTCTATTGAATATTGTTTTTGTTGATTCTTTATCTTCCAAGATGTGCTTTTTCTTCAAGTGCTTAAGAAAAAAAAAAGTCTACTGGACCCAACACACATCAGTGGTTATCTGTAACAGCTTACTTACTGCCCTTTCTCCCTGCTCTTTCCTAGATGTGGACGAATGTGCAGAGGCTCTAGACAACTGCAGCATCGATGCCATCTGTCAGAACACCCCGAAGTCTTATAAATGCATTTGCAAGTCTGGCTACAAAGGTGATGGCAAACACTGTGAAGGTAAGTCCCATGGTGCCTGATGTCTGAGATTTAAAACACTGCAACCATCTGTGCAAGCCTGCGAGGAATGTTGAGAACACTGCGATGCATTGCCCTGTACAGCTTTATATACGCTTTTAAGGCCAGTGACAGGCTTGATAAGAGGTTCTGTCTCAGCTGAAATAACTCATTAGCTTTGCAATTTTCCCAACGAGGGAGGAGGACCAACCGAGAAAGCTACAAGCAGAGGAAAGTGGAAGCCAGGTGCAGAGTGCTCCTTTGTGACAAGATGAAATGAAGCAGTAAATTTCCTACACATGTTTGAGGAGAAAATTAAGATAGCGGCTGAAACGGCAGTCGGAGACGCTGCCAAGCTGTCGGGGATATTCACACTGCCAGCAGCAGGACTTTCAGCCTAAAACAAGTTTGTTTTTGTAGCCTCTTTTAATGTGCTCAAAACCCTCAGATCATTATATCCAACCATTTTTATTACTGCCTTTATAAAAACCATATTTCACAATACTGTTTGTTTTAAACCAGCATTATTCTTTCATGTATTTGATTGGGTACTTTTCATGGCCTTGCGCCTTGGGTTATAAAAGTTTGTTTTATTGAGTCTGTTGTAAAATATTTCAGTTTCCATTGAAGTGTAGGTTAGTTGAGCTTCTTAAGGACTCGAGAAACAACATTTAAAAGCAACATTCATCAAATTAAAACATATCAAAGTGTTGCATTAAATCTTGGTACAACTTATAAAAGAACCCTTTTTGGCTGACAGCAGCATCACCTTTCACAACAATTTTTGATTGTTCTGCTGAGGTGAGCCATGCAACAATATAAAGAAGATGCACACAGTTTGTTTGTTTTTTTATGTGGAGGGAAAATAATAGCTTTTAAGTTTTTGTCATACATGGAAATTTCAAAAGTATGGCATGTGTTTGTATTCAGGTCCCCTCCATAACTACTTTGCCAGTACCTTCACCGCAATTACAGTTCCAAGTATTATGGGATATGTTTTTTAGAATTTAGAGACAACTTTTTGCTTATTCTTCTTTGCAAAATAGCTCAAGATCAGTACGAAGAGTGACTGTACATCATTTCTGAAGTCTTGTCAGAGATTCTTGGTTGAATTTGTTGCTTGACTTTGACTGGACCATTTTAACACAAAAATAATGTTTTGATCTAAACCATTCGACTGTAGCTCTGGCACTCTCTCTCTCTCTCTCTCTCTCTCTCTCTCTCTCTCTCTCT